>PVIA01005234.1:0-41549 GCA_004024845.1 Tonatia bakeri
TCCCTGGTTTGACATTTAGGCATAACCCCTGCCTACCTTCTCATCCCCAAACCTCATGTCCCAGCAACACCAAACCATGAGGAGCTACGTGCACCCACCAGCTCTTTCATGCCCCCAACCTTTGCACACAGCTGGCACGATCCTGGGGTACACCTCCCCCTCCTCATTTGCCTGGCAAAAGGCTCCCAGGCCTTCTAACTTCCACTCAGCACCACCTCTCAACTCTGGCTGTGACTTGCTAACAGGGGCCTGCCCTGCTTTCCCTTCCGGCTCCCACCACCTCACAGGTCCACTGTGGCCCTGGTCCCTTGGCCGGTCAGGATCTGTGGCTGCCCACTTTCAGCTAACCTGAAGCCAATGGTTCTGTCACGGCACCCCAGCGCCAGGCACACAGTAGGTGTGAGAGTGTGAGTGCTGTGGGCTGGTGAGTGAACTGGTGCCACGCAAACCCTGAGGCCGAAGCTGGTGGCTACACAGGAACCAGAACCCTGGGCACTCAACAAGGACAACAGCAGCTCCCCTTGCTTCCTGTGCCCCAGGCACTGTACTGGGGCACTAGCTCACAGATCTTCTTCCAACCCCAAGACAGTAGCACCGAGCACAGAGAAAACTAGCAACTAGCCAAAGATCACACAACCAACAAGTGAAACTTGAACCCAGGTGTTTGACTCCAAACACATCCCCTTCAACTGCTGTCACCAGAGTGGGCAGTGTTTGAAGGCTCCAGTAAGGGGGCTGTCTGTCCCAAGCTCCCCCCACAATCCCGTCACCATCCTTCTGAGGTCACACTTTATGGCCAAACTGCTCCTCCCACAGCTCAATCCCCACACTCTTTGGTGGGGAGGTGGGGCCTTCTGCCTGGAGACTTTCTCACCACGGATCTTGGGGGCTGGGTCAGGCAGGGTGGGTATAAGAGGCTGTGCCAGTATCTGACCACTGAGGAAACCAAGACTCGAGAGGTGACAGATTTGTCCCCGCTGGGCTCCTGCTCCAACTTTGGGAAGCTGTGCAGCTTCTGGACGCCAGGGTGTGGGTCCCCCTTGGTGTGGGGCTCTGGAGCCGGCCTTGGGCTGCAGGGAGCCCTCTCGGAAGCAGAGGAAGCAGGCCAGGGCACCAGCTGAGCAGCTGCCAACTCCCAGCATACAGAAGCTCTCAGAAGGGTAGGAGATGCTAAACTGAGCCAAACTTTTGGGCAAAGTCCAGGTGACTTTGGCCCTGAGGCCAGGTCTACTCTGGGTCTCTAGCTTTGAAGGGTGTCTGTCCTCAGGGTCCCTGGGCCCTCACTGCCTGCCCTTCCACCATACACCCACATGTCCTGGGCAGCTGTCCACCTCTCCCCTAAGCCTGGCAGCACTGCAGCAAAAGAACCCCATCTGGGTCCCCAGCCTGCCCACATGGGGCTCTGACCAGGAGGGCACCCTCAGCAGGTATCTGTTAGGTGAGTGAATGAACTGTATGCATCACTTCTCTTCTTAATGTTCCATGACCTACCTCTTCCAGGAAGTCCTCCCTGAACACCCTACTCCTTTACCCCAATCATCCAGAGCCCTTAGTAAGCACAGATCTCACTCCAAGATTTTTTTTAATCCTCACCCAAGGATATTTTTATTGGTTTTAGAGAGGGAGGGAAGAGAGAAAGAGAGAGGGAAAGAGAGAGAGGAATATCAATGTGAGAGAGAAACATCAATCAGTTGCTTCCTGCATGTGCCCTGACTGGGGACGGAACCTGCAACCTTTTCGTGTGCAGGACGACAATCCAACAAACTGAGCCACCCGGCCAGGGCCTCACCCCCCGATTTAGCCTCAGATCCAAACTGCAGCATTCCCATGGAGTCCACCCAACTTCTGCTCACTCACTTTCAGGGATGGAGCACTAACTTCTTTCCATAACTCTTCATTCAGCACCTACTGGGTACAGCCTCTGTGCTGGGTGCCACATACATCAGGACAGCCATGGCCTCTGCTCCCCAAACTAGCTCTGGACACTTCGGTCAGCTGGGGTCCTTCTGGACAGCTCGGCTCTCTGCAAACGCCACCCCCTGGATGTGTGAGGACATGGGGAACTACTCCCAAAGCACTAAGCGAGAGCAGCGAGTCACCGAGGGGTGCAGGAAGACTATGCTGCTATGTCTGTTTTTAAAGGTGTAGAACCACATCTGACCCCAGAGCAACTGGGCTCAAAACTCGACCCACCACTGGTCAGTGTGAGATTCCATGGGAGCTTCATTTTCCTGGGACTTGGGTCTATTTGCTGAGTTTTTCACAGTGAGCACTTACTGTCTGTCAAGAGGGGGAAGCCTGCCAACCAAGGCCTCCTCTGAGCTGGGCTGAAGCCTGTATCCCAGCCTGTATCTTTCTTTCTGATGGCAGCCAGTGGGCGCCACGACCCCTCATGGGGCCCTCCTGACTGGGGGTTTCTCCAGGCAACACTCAGACCCCCATGGGTCCCAGGAGCGAAGGCTGCACGCTTGCCTCTGCGGCTGTTCCCTCGTGGGTCTGAGCTGGTCCGGCCCCCACTGTGTGGCAGGTTCCCCAAGGCTGGGGTCTGCAGCATGCAGAGAGGACTGCCTCCTCTGTCCTCGCTGCCCCCATCCCGGGCAAGGGCTCTGGCCTCTCTAGGCCAGTGGGATGTTGACGACAGCACTTGCAGATGTGAGCTTAGGCCCCCGCCCCACCCCAGGGTCCCTAACCAGAACTGGAACCAGGGTTTCCTGTCACAGCTACAGCTCTTCTATAAACCCAAATCTGACTTTATTTCTCTCCAGTTTAAAACCTCCCATGGCTCTCCAACGTCCCCAAATAATACCTCCCAAGCTTGGCATCCATGGCCTTGTACCTTCAGACACCTGCTCCCTCCTCCAGGTCCCTTCCTGCACCCAAATAAGTCAGTGATAACCCACGTGCCAACAGAACTGCTTCACACCGCTGGGCCTTCGCACAGGCTGGCCCCTCTGTCCAGAGCTGGCAGACCCACCAGACTCACCCTTCAAAACCCTGCCCAGGCGCCTGCCTCTGAAGAGCCCGTCCTGATCCCTTGCCCTCCACCCTCCCCAGGCCCCTGTAATCTCCGTTCCCTTCCTGAGCCTGCTCCTTGCACACACATTGATTATCGCACTCAATGCAATTAGCAGTTGATGTGTCTGTCTCCTACCGAACCGGATGCGACACGGACAGAGCCTTTTGTCTTTGTTGTAAATCCCTGGTGCCCAGATACTGCCAGCAAACAAACAGGCACTCAGGAACGCCTGGCTGACAGGTGGGCAAGTCAGTAAACAACATCTGCACAGCCCTTTACAGTTTACAAAGCCCCTTTCCGTCATCCACCGCATTGGGCTCCTCTCAGCGGGGCAGGGACCACAGGAGCTCCAAGGGGCTTGGGGGCCCTTCTCTCTGCCTGGGCAGGAGCTGAGCTCGGCCGGGTGCCTCAGCAGGGCTCACCAAGAGCAGCTTGGACCCCCGTTCAGAGGAAGCCAACTGGTTCCCTGCCAAGGGCTCCCTCCCATCCACCCTCAGGGAGAGCCTGGTGGGTGCCCGGGTGGCGGCCAGCCAGTACAGGCATGGTGACGGCCACCATCCCGCCAAAGCTGTGGGCTGTGGTGGGCTGGAGTGGCAGCTCCACCAGAGAGTCTTGGTAACAGTTGCTATGTAAAACGCTCAGAGGGGGAATTTACTGTCAGCGTTAATAATAGATGAAGGTTTCAGAATTTTTGATGCCTTACGTTCTAAGCCGTTTGATTTATAATGTCTCTGGAAAGGGAGAGATGAGGGCGGGGTGGGGGGAAGGCAGAGGCTCAGAGGCATGAACTGGGAGCTCAGCCCCCTTCCTCCTTTGACAGATGGGGAAACTGAGGCCTGAGGAGAAAAGCGATGGAGCCACGTGACTCCAGCATGCCAGGACCTTGGGGACTCCAGATGCCCAGCCCTGCCCAGGTCTGCAGGAGAGGAAACTGCGCCCAGGGTTGTTTTGATGGATTACTGCGTCTCCTTTGAGCTGAGCAGGTGTGTCTCGAGTAGTCTCCGGAAGCAGCAGTGATGGGCACCTCTGGTGGGGGCTGTGTGAGGCTGATTACAGACTCCGCAGAGGCAGAATGCAAGTCCCGACTTCCCTTCTGCAAAGCTGCAAGCGGCAGCTACTGTGGAGCCTTGGTAGAGAGCAGGCACTGGGCAGGAAGCAGGGCTGTCGCTATCTCTGCTGGAGGAAGACCTGGGGCTAGGGCACAGGGCTGTCCTAGGTGTGGGAGGCCGGTGGGAGGGCGCCTGCACTGGGGCCGAGCCCCACCACAGCCCTACATCCCCTATCCACGTGACCAGATGCACCACGTGGGCATACACCTCCCCCACCCTGCTCAGGTGACTCCAAATCCACCTGGTCTTACAGAGGCTGGGGGCCTTCCCTTGATTACATGCCCCCACCCCTGCTGCCCTGCCACCTTGCAAGCCTTCACCTGGAATTTTCTTCTGTCTTCTCCAGCCCTCCTTGGCCTCTCAGCCTAGGCTAGGAAATCAGATCCTGCAGCCAGAGGGGCTCTTTCCTCTCTGCATGCCCAAGACCCCAGTCTTTGGGCCAGAGAAACTGGACCCAGGGCTGGGCGCACCAACACCCAGACCAAAACCTTCACCTTCACAGCTGTCACCAAAAGCCCCATCTTACAATGGGAGTGTGTCTAGGCTCAGGGTCCTCCTTCCTCTTCCCTCAGGCCCTAAACACATCCAGGAGCCCTCATGGACCTGGCTCCAGCAGGTGGGAGAACACTCACACCCCTGCCCCGCCTCCATTTCGGCACAGGGATAAGAAGTTCTTACAAGGCCTTGGTGCCCGTGCTCAGCACAGGCCTGATGCAGCCCCACAAGCAGCCACAGGGCCTGCAGGACAGTAACTGCCGAGAGCCACCCCCGCCCCACCCTGCCACTGCACACTCACGAGGGCTGGGGGCGTGCTAATAAGAATGACGATGACGACGGTTAGGGCCAGAACACCGTCAGTGAACCTGTCTCCCCATTCAACAGGCAAGAAGCTGGAGGGCTGGGGGGAACGAGCGCCTCCTCAGACAGGCTGTCTCTGACTGTCTCTACAACAGCCCCTCCCCCAGGTCCCTACCCATCTCCCTGGATCATTACCCACTGGCTGGTCTGCTGGGCTCAGTGACCCCCAACTCAAGCATCAGCTTCACAAACAAGAATTGTTGTCTGTTTTAACCACTGCCTTGCCCTTAGCATCTTGGACAGCCTGGGACATAGTAGGTGCTCAATGGGTGCTTGTGGGAGGCTGAGTAGATAAAGAAATGGGTGAGGAAATCCTGCCTCATGAGTGTGCACGCAGCGCACCCCCGTGGCTTCGGGCATGGGGCCAGCAGTGTGGTGGGGGGCGGCGTCGGGGGCCATCACTGGCTCTCCCGCTTCCTGGCCTGCTGCTGTCATTCCATCATCCACTCAGTCATCCCCGAGGCCCCTCGATGCCAGGCCCTGTGCTCCCAGGCTCTAGAGTGCCCTCAGATGGCCACCCTGGAGCTCTCCTCCCAAAGGAGCTGGACACACAGACACACCCACACTCCAGACATGCCTCTGTTTTCCTCCTCTATGAAACGGAGCCAATGAATCACTCATGTGGATTAGTTACATACTTATACACAGGTGCTCCCTTCCCTACTCTTGCCACTCTCTGCTCAGAGACCGGCCAGTCTGCCTTGACTACTTTCCTATCCCAAGCGAGGCCTGTGGCAGCCCCTCAACCACTGCCCAGTTAAAGCCCAGGACTCTGGCAGTACCAGGAGAGCCGAACATTAGCGGGTGAGGGCTGCCAGGTCACTCGTAATGGCTTTAATAATGGAGTTTCTGGAAGGGCAGCTAGTCAGCGATGATGTGTATTTCTGTGACTTCATTAGTACTGCTAACCTGAGTTGTCACAGGAGGCAGGAGAGCAAGGAAGACAGGGGTTGGGGCCATTCCATGCAATGTGTTTGTACTAAAAGGAAAAGACAACCCAGGTGCCAGGCTCCACAACTTGGCCAGTAGTGTGTGGGCTGGATTTCTGCCAGGAACCCTTGTGCAGGGCACAACCCATACAACTGTGCACTTTGGCCCCAGGGTTAGCCGAGTGTCAGCAGGAAAGCCTTTCCCCAGACAGGTTTCCTGAACTGCCAGATCACTCAGCCCAGGTGTGAGAACTTTCCGAGACCAGATGCAAAGTCTGTGTGTGTGTACAAACACATTCTCCTAAAGAGGATGCAGGACTTTTTTCCAGCTCCCGAAGGGCCCAGAGGCCTGGCAATCTGCACTTGAATCTGAGCCCAGAGTCTGGGATGGAGCACAGCAGAGAAGTGTTGCTGGAGCCTGGGAAGGGGTTCAAATGTGTTTGGGGACATGAACATTTGTCATTCCATTTTTCAAAAAATTAGACTTATGATTCGGAGCATCAAAACCACACAGGTTTTCAAAAGGGCAGATTTCTGGGTCCCACCCCTTAATATCTGTGATTTGGGGTGGCCAGAGCTCAGGAATTTCCCCTGGTAAAAACTCAGGGTGGTTTGAGAAAAATGCCGAAGTTCCCAATGCTCTGATTTAATACGTTGTTATTGGCTCGGCTGTATGATGTTTTTCTTCTGGTCTTGGTGGGGAACCATGTGTATGCCCCAAAGCCCATCAAAACCCCCAAAGGGGCATCCATGTAGAACTGTGTAACTGGTTTCATGACTAGCTCCTTTTTGTTGCAGAAGTAGCACAGGGGGCAGGTGTTGTGAAGATTTTCTCACCACGCCCACCAAGCCACAGAAAGGCATAGGAAGCATTCCTCAGATGAGGAGTCAGATGGCTGGGCCTCTCTAGGCTCTCTGGCCCCAAAGTGTGCTGAGCAGCCCTCACCAGCCCATGGATGTACCACGCCTGCCTCCTGAGGCAGGGCCAGCCCAGAGTACCCCATCTGTGCATCACAGTAGACCATTCACCAATGGCAAACACCAAATGAGACTCCTCTGGCCTGGGGTCCAGGCCAGACACTCACCCCATGGCCTGGCCTCGGACACAAGCTCTTCTGTGTCTGGGAGTGAAGGGATATCTGTCTCCCTTTCTCCCAAGTCCCTGTGTCCATACTGGGCCTGCCAAGGAGGCCTACAGGGCAGCTGGATGAATGGATCCATTCATCGATATAAACTGAGCACCTACTGTGTGCCAGGCCACAGGAAGGGCCCCACCCTGATGGCACTCAGTCTGGTGTGGGAAGAGGATGCACAAATAAAAGGTATAATTGCCAGGGAGACAAGTGTTGAGCAGAGCATAACAAGTGATGCTCTGTGGAGAGCTCCTGAGGTGGGTGGGGGATTAACCAAGAAGAGGGAATGAGAATGCTCAGGAATTGAGGGCGATATGCAAAGGCCCTGTGGTGGGAAGGGGTGGGAGGCCAACATGGTGAGTAAGGTTGGTGGTTGGCCCTGGGGACAAATGGGTGGTACACCAAGTGCTGGCATTAGATTTAGGGGGAGCTGGCCCAGTCGGAACTCTCACTCTCAAACCCCGAGGGACCAGAAAAAGCTACAAGAGGCTGAGCCAGGGACAGGAGGCGTCCTCCTTTGTTCGGGGATCGCCATCAGTGCGCACTGTATCCTTTAGCACGCTCTGATCACGCTCTGGTGGCGGCTGTCTCTGAAGCTGTCAGGCTTTCTCGCCGCACCCACCGCAGCCGACTTCTCTGTCCGAAGCCACCCGCATCAGTCCAGCGGTGCCCCTCGCTCCTTGGGCCCCGCCCCCACGCTTGGCGCAGCCCATTTCCCGGGCTGGCGGGGTTCTCGGGGGAGGGGCGGCAGGGGCGGGGCTGCCCCGCCTCTGCAGCAGAATGGCCAATCAGGGCTGGCAGCCTGGTTGGGGCGAGGGGGTTGGGGCCTGTGCGAACACAAAGGCAGGAAATACCAGGCGGCTCCCACAACGTAACCATGACTACCTGCACCCTCCAGCCGCGGAGCCTGAGGCTGCAGACTGGGGGATGACCCTGGGGGTGCGCCGTGCCCCACCTCAAGTCTGTGGGACCCAGGGCCTCCACTGCTTCGTCTGTGAAATGGGCTCACATTTTGCCTAGGGCTGAGTTCGCTCATTAATTCCAACACTTACTGAGTGCCTACTATATTTAAGGGCGAGAGACCCACCACTGAACAAGACCGAATGAAAACAAAAACTCCTGCCCTGGCGGGGCTTATACTGGGGGCGGGAAGGGGTGGGGCTCGGAAGGGAGGTAGCTGACAAGCAAAAGCATAAGTGAATTGTGCAGGACGTTGGAAGGTGACTAAGTGCTTTGCAGAAAGCAGAGGTTGCAGCAGGAGAGTAGGGAATGCGAGGGAGATGGCGTGTAGGTTTAAATAAGGGTGATCTGGCAGGTCTCACCAGGAGGCGCTGCTGAAGGAAGGCGAAAGGGGAGAAGGGGTCAGGTAGCGGTCTGTGCGGGAGCGCCGGAGACCGCAGGAGAAGCCAGGCTGAGGGCCGGGGCGGCAGGTCACGTGAGGAGGACCTGGCGGCGGCGGCCACAGCACAGTCTCCGCGGGGAGAAGCGGAGGCGAAGCCTGGGGGGGCGACGGCAGAACGAGCCAGGCCCGCAAGGGCCTCGAGGGGTCAGTGTCTGCCCCTGCCTCCCTCACCCTCTTCCGTGTTTGCTGTCTTTTCCTTCTCCCGCCGCCACCTTCTCTCCTGCCTGGGCTCAGCAAGGGCGGAGGGACCTGCATCACTGGCTGGGGCAACAAACCTGGCACCACCCAGGGGCTAAGGCAGGGACAGGAGCTGAGGGGCCAGGTTCCTGCACAGTTCCCTTCGCCCCGCACGTCCCTGCCATCTCTGCATCAGGCACATTCCCACCTCTCACCCTTAGGGGCCCATCACCTGTCACCTCCGGGAGGCACCGCTCCCTGGTGACGAGCTACCCTCCACACAGACCCTATCGTAGCGCCAACCAGCACTCTGGTAACTCTCCCGCGGGAGGCATTTGCCCTTTCTTGGCATGGGGTGGAGGGAGGGGCAGCTGCTAAGTGGCAGAAAGGTCCTAGGAGAGCACTTGTCAGTCATGGGCGGCCAGGAAGAGAAGTCCTGGAGCAGATGGCCAGTGGTTGGTAGCCCCATGTGCACGTTACTCCTGCGTGGCAGAGCGAGTCCTGCCTTACCCCACCACCTACAGGTGCCCTGCACAGGCCCATAGCTCGGGGAGGGCAGGGAGGCCCTCCAAAACCTGACAGCTGGAAGGACATGGAGCATTGGGCCCTCAGAGAGGCGCCCCCTGCCCAGGAAAACATAAGCCAGTCACTGCTGCTTGGCCTGTGAACAGTTTGTTTCTCTGGACACTGGCCTGCTGCTGAAACACCTGAGAAACATCGTGTGCTGGAGACTGGGGATGGGAGGGGTGGGGGGGTGCATGGCACAAATCTCGCTGGGGCATGGGGCGTGTTACCAGGAAGAACTTCGGACAGGTGGACTGCATGGAAGAATGGTGGGACAGTACTCACCAACATGTGTCTTTCAGACAGCCTTGCGCCTTAACAGGTCATTTGAGCTCAACCTCCTTTGTAAATGGGGCTAATATAATAATACCCACCTTGCAGGACTGGTGTGAAAACTACACAGGCCAATGTGAGAAAAGTGTTTGAAACAATGGGAAGGACTTAGTAAAGGTGGGCTCTGGCCATCAATCAGAGAGACCTGGAGGACAGCTTTGGAGCCAGCACAACTGGTGTCTTCTCCTTGGAGATGCAGCTGGACTACACTTCCCAGCCTCCCTTGTAACTGAGCATGGTCACATGACTGAATTCTCACCACTGAGTGTGAGTGGCAGTGATGTGCCCCTTCCAGGCAGTAGCACCACACCGAGGTTATCGGGGAAGGCAAAGGCAAATCACCCTCCAGAGGACACTGCCCACCAACAAGGAACCTCTCACTACTGTCCCACGTGAAGAATGGGCTAAAAATGTTAGGGTTTGTCTGTCACTGCAACTACCCGTGTCCTCCATAGCACAGGAATTCACTCCACCCATTCGCTCTTTTACTCATTCAGTAATATTTGAGGGCCTGCAGGCTGTGTATGCATCCTACTGGGTACTAGGGATCCAGAAGGAGTGAGTTGTGCCTTCATGGAGTTTCTTGGGGGAAAGGCCATCCTAAGTAAATCTTCAGGGCAGGGGTGGGGCAGGAAAGCCTCCCAGAGACGGGATCTGAGAAAGAGAGCAAAGGGAAGAGAGAGAGTAGGCAGAGATCAGCAGAGGTCAAGTACCTTGGGCAGGAGGGAACATGGCCCCACCTCCTGACACCAGGGAAAGATGAGGCCACATGGTCTATCTTCATCATGTCCCCTAAGCCTCAGTGTTCTCACCTTTAAAATGGAGGCGATGCTAAGAACATTCCCACAGGGCACCTCTGAGTCTCAGGAGAAAACACTCATGAGAAGAGCTCGTGGATGCTTGCCCACTCCTGCTATTGCCTGGTGGGGAGAAAAGCCTTTGCCCGCTCATGGGGTGGGGTGGGGGCAGTCAGGTCAGGCGGCAGGCGCAGGGAGGGAAAGCTCCTGATATTACGGCTCCCGCCACATAGGCTAAATATGAATGATGTCTCCAGCCATTAGGCAGCAGAAGTGCTGGCTCTCTGGGGAGGGAGGCAGGGCTGTCTCTGGAGGCAGCTCAGCGAGCTGGTGCTAAGAACTGGAACTCTCTGCTGATGAGCAGATGTTGGCTGCCATTCACCCTCTTTCCAGACAGGGACAGTTGAGATGGGCAAATGCAGGATTGAGGAACATACAGCTGATCTGGGAGGTATACTTGCCACTGTGTACCTAAAAGGGCAGGCAGGGGCTGTCTGGCAGGGGGAGTATGCCTAGGAACTGGAGCCCCTAGTGACTTGGAGTCATACTACATCACTCCCTTAGCTCATATACCTGCCATGGCTCCCTAGCTCCCTGCTACCACTATTCAAGCCTCTCTCTGACCCCACCGCTGCTTATTCCAGCACCAAAGACCTTCATGTCACAGCTGCTCCCACTGCCACACTTCTCCTGTCACTGTTCTTACCAAATTTACCTCTCATATCCTTTCATCTTCTCTGTCATTTTTTAAGAATCACTTGGAGTTCTAATTCTGGCTGAGCAAGCTGGCCAGACTACCTTCCTTCTGATTCTTAGCTTACTCACTGAGAACATGTGGAAGCTATTTCCTGCCTCACAAGGTTGTTGGTGCAAATTAAACACGACAACGTATGTGAAAAGCACCTTAATGGCATGTGGCATGAAGTACTTATTTAAAAAGTAACCCCCATCAACTAATTTTCTTGCAACACCTCCTCCAGGAAGCCTTCTCTGACTGTACACCCCAGTTTGGGGTAGGCATCTTGTTGTTGGTCCTTAGTTCCCTGGGCAAGCCCTAGCATGACACATGGGACAGCAACAACTTTTTTTGAGCAACTGCCTCTATCCCCACTAGACTGTGAACACCTTGAGGGCAGGGACCTTCCTGGTGGGTGGAAGGTCACATGGTCACTGTCAGAAAGTAAAGAAGGGGTAGATGGTGTGGGCCAAACCTCAGCCTCCACATGTGTCCCAAAAACTAAACATATAAGTCTGCCACGCCTCTGGGAGGCAAGAGGATGAGCGTCTCAGATGCCCTAGCGCCCCACCACTGTACTGAGGGCCAGCTGGCCAGGACAGCCCTCCGGCCGCCCTCCGGCTCTGCCCAGGGCAGTCCTGACCTCAGCCAGGCGCCCAGGCTCCTCACTGGGCTGACACTAACAGCAGCTTCTGGGTGGAAACAACCACTCCATCTCCTTCATCCTCTGCCAGCCACTGGTCAGCCTGCGGCCAAGTGCCAGGGGCCAGCCTGCACTCAGGGCGGGCTAGAAAAGGGACGATAAAACATCCCAGGTGGTCCCAGGGATTTGGAGAGGTGATACATGGGAGTCCATGAGCTGTCTCTATTTCTTCTAGAAACCTCAGCTGTATGTTTCCCCAAGGGAGGCCACGCTGACACAGATCCAGCAGGGCCCCTGTTCTGGGCCAGAGGCTGTCAGCTTGGGGCCCCACTGCCTATCTCCCCTCACCCAAAGCTCTGATAAGCCGTTATGGATGTCTTTGATTAATAAGAAATGAAGGCAATGAGTTAATCACTATGTAATACACAGTTTGTTTGGTGGCTGCTATCTTTCAAAAACATGGCTCGTGTGTGTGAGTGTGTGTGTACCTGTGTGTAATAATGAAGGGGTTACCTCAATAAATGCATATGACACCCTGGGAGAGGCTCCAGTTTGCTCCTGGAGCTCTGTACATGGGGGGAAGGAGTGACAACCACTAAAGAATCTTAAGGAGCTGGCGGGAGCGTCTGGCCAGGGGCTTGCTTGCAGAGGGACAGAGGCAGGCCAGCAGACAGGGGGCACGGACACGGGCATGTGGAAACCCAGCGGAGAACTACAGTGGCCCACCCTACTGCCCAGCGGCTCCCCTGCCCCAGCTCTGCTGCCTGTCTCTCTCTGGGAGAGGCATGAACAGATGTTTCCTTGAATCGGGAAAATAACGTTGGCTCCCAGATGGGCTGCGTCACAGAAGCGTGTCCTCTCCCTCCCTCCCTCCCTCTCTGACAAGGTCTTTCTTTCTGGGGAGCAGCTGAGCGTCAGAGGATGGCGGGTGGGTACAGTGGCACCAGCGGGGCATCTGCTGGCTCCGTTGTCACCCACGTCCCTGGAGGAGTACTTGGGAAGCACAAAGCCTTCTGCCCACTGCTGCATGTGAGAGTGGGGCTGCAGGTGCGGGTGCAGGGCATTCTGTCCTGGAGGGGTGTGGGGGCCTGAAGGCCAAAGGCGCCCAAGGCCCAGGAGGAAGGTCCCGCAGTCCTGAGCCCTGAGTCAGGTCAACCACATCAGGAGCCACACAGTCCCTTTGTGGTCCCTGACCCCGCCCCTCCTGCCCATACCCAATCACTGTGGGTACAGCGTTCCCACTCCCACCACCCAGTCCACCCCTCCCCTCCCCGCTCGCCAGGTAGGGGCCACCAGCGCTGTTGCCTGCACAGCCAGACCACCACCCCAGCCTGGGGTTGGGGGTGACGGGACTCCCTGACCCCTGCACCATCCTGCAAGCTCTGCTAGAGAGACATTCTTCAAATGCAGGCCAGACCAGGTCACTGTCCACTTCAACGCCGTGACTGGCTCCAATCACAGAATAAAGAGGAATGTCAGGGCCAGGCCTCAGGGCCCCAGCCTCACACAGCCTGCCCTCCAGGACGGACACACACGCAGGCCCCCATGGGGAGCTTCAGTGGAGGGGCTGACCTGGCAGGCCCAAGTCCTCGTGTCCCAAACCACCTCTCTTTTCCCAAATGCTTTCCCATGCTTCTCTCTGCTCCTCTCTACCTAACAATGGTCCAGCACCTGCGCAGGCCCGGTCCGATCTGCCAGGCCTGTCGGGCCCTTCCTGACCCCATCCCAGCTGCCACCCTCAGCCACCCTTTCCTTAGGGCAGCCCTCTGACCTCATCACCTTGTAGCCCACTCCCCACCGAAGGGGAATTTATTGGTTTCCCAGCTTCCCTGGCCGGCCTGAGAACATCTACTAAAGGCAGGGCCCAGAATGCACTGGAAAAAGAAACCGAAGACCCACATTAAACTAGTAAAAGCAGTGACCTCCAGGGAAGCCTGGCAAAGAACTTAGACCTATTATTTTATTTCATCATTTTTCCCTTTTTCTCTTCACAACTATCACTTTTTTCCCTTTTGGAATTAATTAAAAATGATTTTGAATGAAAACCACCCCAGGCTGCTCAGGGGAAGTTGCCTGTTTCGGGCCCAGTTCCGAGCAGGGGTCTTGCCTTCCCCTGCTCACACTCGCAGCTACCCTGGCTGTGCTGGGACCATTGGGTCCACTTAGCAGAACAGCCAGCGGAGGCTGAGCACAGGACAGATGGGCGGGCCCTGGAACCCGAACTCCAAGCTACCGCAGGGGGCTTCGGGGTCTCAGAAAACGGGGCTGATCCCGGCCGTCCCCAGGCACCGCAGAGTCAGCACACACTTAAGTGCCACCATTCATACAGTCACTCGTATCTGTAAGTGAAGTCTCTCAAGCATTTACTATGTGTCAAGAACTGTGCAGGTGACACAGGGTGACCAGTCCCACTACCCAAACCAGAATCTTAGGAAGCAACACCTCCAGCCAATCCCTCCCCACTTCCATCTCCCTTCCCTGCCCCCAGCACAGGGCTGTCTCCCTGCCTCGCTAGGAGGCTACAGAGAGGACCAGTCCCCAGCCACCCTAAAAGATGGCCCATATCCGGCCACACCTTGTGCTGGCTCTGGATCCTGGCAGGCATCACAGCCCCAAAGGGGCTTGCTGCAATCTGACTCCTGGGCCATCCCCCAGGGCTGTGACTCAGGCAGGCCTAAGGACAGGAACTGTGTGCTGGGCATTTCTGTATACATCCTGCCAGAGGCCTGACCAGCTGAACCCCAGGCTGCTCCCAATGTGCTGCTTGCAGGGAGGTGGCCTGGTGCCTGGCAGCTGGACGTGGGGCAGGGGCGGGTGGGGCTGCCCCCACACTGAGGTCTGGAGACAGCCCCAGAGAGAGTGCCCTGGCGCCTGCAGTGACACAGACAAGGCTGATGGGCCCGGGGACCAGCAGTGACAGGCTCCAGGGCATGCCTCCTCACTGCTCCGGAGCCACAGGGTCCCTGCACCTGGTGGGCCTGGTGCACAGCAGGGGTACAAGACATGTTTGGGGCATGGAACCGAGATTCCTTCCAAATCACAAAGACTACCGTTACAGTAAGTGCCTGCCTGTGGTAAGTGTTTTGCCTACAGGAGCCTCTTTAAAACTGGGGCTGGGACGAAGGTGTTTGAAACAGCAGAAAAGCTGTCCATGCAAAAGCTGTCCGTGTGTCTGCCCGCAGAGACGGGCACTTACATAAGAACTGCTGTGCACTTCCTGTGCGCCGATGGAGAGTGGGAATGGGGCCAGTCGGGGAGGCCCTCGGAGTTGCAGAGCAGTGTGTGTAGAAGGGTCCCGTGGAGAGAATGCCAGACCTCCCAAGAAACACACAGAATTCCTGGGGTCAGCAGAAGAGTTGCAGGGGGAGCCTTCCCGTGCCCAGAGCACAGAGCTGTGGGGATGGAAATGTCCCACGTCACACACTTCTGTCTTCCTTTCTCTCTATCTTTTTAAAAACAATGAACGCTTTTTTTTACAGGATATGATTTTTGGCAAAGTTTTTAGTCAGTTCAGTGCCAGGGGCTCGGGGGTGTGTGCAAGGTGGGTAGGTCCTTCCAGATAGGTGACTTCAGACTCTGGAGAGCAGGCATGTACTCTACAAGGGTCCCACCTCTCATCAGCCTCCAGATACCCTAGGCCTCAGCAGTAAGCATGCACACATGCATGCATTCATTCATTCATTCATTCATTCATGCCACAAATACTTATTAAATGACCACTGTGAGTCCTGGGCTCTGGGTGGTAAGTCTGGAACCTGGATCGAGGCCCGGCTACGGGAGACAGCCCAGGGCAGGTGAGCTGGGCAGAGCTGGGCGTCACTGCCTGCAGCCTGCTCTCTGGTGAGCGCCCCTGTGCTCCTGCTCCTTGGCCCCCACCAGCATCACCTGTGGTCACAGGAGGCCACCCCCAGTTCCAAGCCGGCAGGCACCCAAGACAGGAATTATGGTCTCTACAAGCTGGTTACTGAGACTGCCTTTTCAGCAAACATAATTCCTTTTTATTAGAAAATTAAAGAATAGGACCAGCTTGCCAAAAGAGCTGAAATGTGCTTTCCTGTGACATGCAGCGTCTGATAAAATAGATTTGTTCGTCTCCCTCCTTTTCCAGCACCATTGCCCCTCGACCAGCCTTCCCCCCTCTCACGCCTCCCCCAGTGGCACCAAAGTGACTACCTGCCTGAGCTGGACCACAGTGGCAGGTGCAGCACCCAGACGCAGGGTCCCTGCTGGTGCCACCCTGCATAGGGCAGGAGGGAACCTCTGTCGAGTCCCACTCTCTGGGTTTAAGCATTTTTAGAATGAGTACTTCGGGGATTCTCCACCTTCCTGGGATGCAAAGGTTGCCTGTGGCCTCTGCTAAGCTGAAGGTGTCAGGAGGGAAAGGCAGGAACAATGCAGGACTGGCCTTCCTGAGAAACACCGCATTGGTCTGGAGACCTGGGAGCAGGAGGCTGCAGGGAGCAGGGCACCAAGGGAAGGAAAGCCCCTCGCTGCTACACAAAAAACAACTATTTACAACCACCCAGGGAGTTCTTTCTTATTGGGAAGTCCCCGATTCTCCCCTTTGTGCTGCAGAACTCACAAAGGAGGACCAAATCTTAATGACTCGGGGCTGGAGGGCCCAGGAGGAAGGGTCTTCCTGCACAGGAAATGGCCAGAAAGGTGGTCAAGCTGGTAACTAAGGTAGCTCCAAAATCAGGTTTTCTCTACACTAATCTCTTTTTCTTTTTTTCTCTGCTGCTCAGTTGCTACCTTCCTGATTCAGAGGGGACCTTGGAGGGGGTTGGGGGAATGCCATGGGAACCCGTGCCCGTGCTCTTGCTGCCCTGGATGGGGGGTCATCTTAGGCACGTCTGCCCTCCAGAAATCCCCACCACGTCCCCGCCACCTCCCCCCACGCCAAGTCTCCCTGTTAGAGGGCAGATCTGCTCCCTTCACTCCCTCGCTGAGTAACAAAGGCGAGAGGAGTTCTCTTTCACCTGCTCTCTTTGAAGCCTCTGCTTTGGCGTGACTAGCAGAGGCAGCTTTGTTCTGGGGAAAGCCAAGAGGGGTGTCCGTCCTGGGGCCTGCAGGGCGGGGGTCAGAAGTAAACACAGCAATAGCATTGTTTCCTGGGCCCCTTGCCTGGGAGCGTGGTCCAGGGCAGCACAGCAGGAGGGCTGGTCTGAGTGGCCAGGGCAGGCCCCAGAGGGGCCACCACTGGCCACAGGGCCTGCATCAGGCCCTTGCATGCTCTGAGCCTGGCCTGCCTGCCTTACAAGACAACTCACAGCCCATAGGAAGCCCCTGGCACCCAGTCAGGTCTCTCTCCCACCTGGCTCTTCCAGAGCTGAGAGACGACATACTTTTCCATCAGGTGAGCAGGCAGGAACAGCAGGGACGGTACCCCAGTTCTCCAAGGGTGGCCGGGTGGGGGGGCCCAGCGCCTCTGGCAGGTATTGCAGGGGAAGGCAGCATGTTGGCAGCCACTGGGACCCAGGGTTTCTCTGGATGCCGAAGCTGGGGATCCTGGGCCAGGTCTTCCCCAAAAGGAGGCCACAGGAGGAGCTGGGACTGAAGAAGCCCTGCTGTGGCCCCCCCATGTGTCTGCACAGCCCCTGGCCCGAGGTGTGGGGGCCCAGAGCCGGCTCCCAGGGCTCTGGGTGGACGCCAAACTCAGAGCCTCGGGCCAGGGTCTGCACAGGCAGGCAAGGTGCCCCCAGGTCCTCTGGGTGCTGTGGTCCTCAGGAGTGGGTCCAGCCTAGTCTGTCACTCCTGAGGGGAGGGCTGGCAGCCTCAGGCGGCTCCCTGCCCTCCCAGTGGGGAGGCAATAAAGTCAGCTCAGTAGCATACCAGGCTGGCTGGTGCCTGGGACCCACCCCAGGAGGCCTCTGGGGCTCCAGAGCACCAGCCCCCACCCCCACCCCACATAGGTTGGACCAAGCCCAGCTCAGGGAGGGTGTGGCTTAAGGCCTCAAAATAGCCAAGCAGCCCTGGCCGGTGTGGCTAGGTTGGTTGGAGTGTCATCCCATAACCAAAGGGTCTTGGGTTTGATTCCCAGTCGGGGCACATGCCACGGTTGTGATTCAATCCCCAGTCCGGCGCATACATCCCCACCCCCTCCCCCCCCCACCCCCGTTCGGATGTGTACAGGAAGCAACCAATCTGTGTTTCTCTGTCGCACTGACGTTTCTCTTTCCCTTTCTCTCTCTCAAAGTAATTTTTTAAAAAGTGTCCTTGGGTGAGGATAAAAATAAAATAAATATTTTAAAAAAGACACCCAAGCAGTAGGGCAAGGAGACCCGGGGTGGGGGGAGGCGGGTGTCAGGGAGCAGGTGTGGGGCTGGGGCTGGGGCTGACAGAGCTGCACGCTCCGCAGGCGGGAGGGGCTGCCGCTGAGGGAAGCAGTGCACATTCCCCAGGGAGCCCAGCTCAGGCTCCAGGCCACAGGCCTGACCCCTCTCTGCTGAATTCCCCCTGCTTCTCATCCCTGAGACTGTCCTCTTCCTCGCCCTTTAAGCAAATCCACAGCAAACAGGACGGTGCAATGTAATTTGCACCCACTATCTTTCCTTCCCCAGTTCCTGGGCAGGCTTGTCCCTTCCCATCCAGCCATCTCTGTCCCCCTCCCCCCTTGGAGGGCCGCAGCAGGCTGCTGCTGCCCACCAAAGACCAGCTGTGAACTGCTAGAGCCAGGGGCCAGGCAAGCCACAGTGCTGAGTGGGGCCTTGTTGAGCGTGGATTGCATCTTAATGGTTTTTCCAGGGAGCACTTAATGGGCATGTGACTCCCCAGTGTGTGCCGCTGGTGCACCTGGAGGAGCGGCCGCCTACCCCCGCCACCCCTGCCTCACTCCAAAGGCCTCAGTTTCCCTGGCCACAACACCTGCACACCCTGGGGGCAGAGGAGTTCCTGGGCAGGGAGCCTCACCCACACACATTTCTAGGTGTCGTGGCACACACCTCAGCAACCACACTGAAGACGGTGCTGCCATTCTCCAAGCTCCTGAGATGGAAAGTGGGGGGGGGGAGTAGGGTGCAACGGGGAAGGGTGCTGGGCGGGGTCTATATGGTCCCCTTCGGGGACCATAACCCTGTGGAGGACAGCCTGTGACCAGCAGAGTTGAGCACTTTGCAGGTATTTTAGCCCTGAAAAGTCCTGCCAACCTGACCACAGGTCCTGCTTCCCAGATGGGTAAGACTGAGACCCCAGGGGACCACAAGCAGGCTCTCTGGCCTCCTGAAGCACCGGGCACCAGGGACTAACCAAGTCTGAACAAATGTGGTAGAAGCTGGCAGCCTCGACATTCTGCCCCAGGACCTCAGAGGCACCCCCTCCCCTGACAGAAGCTCAGGAGGGGTGGGCCTCGGGCCTGTCTGCAGCCCATGGTTTTCTCCCTGTTTCCAAAGAGCCCCTTGAGCCCTCTGCCCCCACCAGCAGACAGGCCTAAGGCCCTGACCGGTGAAAGGGACCACCCAGGAGGAGAGAGAGTGAGCGGGAGAAAGAGTGAGAATGTGAGAGAGAGGGAGAGAGAGACAGACAAAGGTGTGACCCAGCACCCAGCCCAGTCCGGATGCTGCGCCCAGCCTGACCGCAGCTGGGAAAACAGGCTCCTCAGCTGCTGGACCCCTCCCCCAGGCCAGCCATCTCACCCAGCCCTGAACCAGGAACTGGGCCTGCCGCCATCGCCACCCGCCCTGCCTGACTCACAGCCCCCAGTGCAGCCCCAGACTCCCCGCCCCCCCAGGCCTAGCAGGAGGCTTGGGGCCTTGGGCGGCCATGCCCTATTGCTACCCTCGCTCAGCAGCTTCCAGCATAGGCTGTCCCCAAGTGCATGCCTGCCCCAGGCCAGCCTCGTCCTCCTCTCAGCCTTCCCCCAAATTCTCAGGGGTGGGAGTGTCAGCCTTTTAACTATGGTTTGCCAAGACCAGTCTAAACAAAGCCCACCCTGGACCCCGCTGGCCTGAGCTGCAGCCCTCCACTCCATGCCCACCACCAGTGTTCAAACGGGAAGCCCCTGCCCCTCTGGGTCATGGAGGCTTTCACTGCCTTGTTCCTTCTGGGGTCAGTGGCGGGGGGTGGGGGGCCTCCCCATCCTTCCCAGACCAGCCAGGCCCTGGGTCTCTGTCCCTATCTCACACTTTGGAGGCAGGATCACTGAGGCTGAAATTTCAATTAAGGAAGAGAAATAATTACTCCGGGGCTCCAGGCTGGCTCAAGTGGTGACAGGCCTCAGTAGCTGCTTCCCTGGGGTGGAGAGAGGCGGCCGGGCACCCTTTCCGGTCAGCCTGGGCCCGGACAGAGATCTAGGCCTTTGCTCATATCAGCCTTCTACCCCACTGTTGAAACAAAGCTGACCTCAGTGTGTCCAAGGTAGGGAGGTCCTGGGGGGCTTGAGAAAGGGTGGAGGCTCCTGGCAGAGGGCATTGGGGAGTAAGCTTCAGATGGATCAAGGAAATTGAATTAAATTAAATTTAACTATTCAGTCACTGTCTGTTCCTGCAGTGAGCCTGAAGGCTGCCAGGGCCCCCGGGGGTGGGGGTGGGGGTGGGGCTCTGAGAGCAGGACAGAGAAGGCTCTGGGCCCCTGGGAGTGGGGTCCAGCTCAGGCCTAGGGGAGGAGCAGCTCTGCAAAGGCCCCCTGAAGGCCTGTTCTTCCACTCACAGGAGGCAGGGGCCTGGGCAGGAACCTCCCCACTAGAACTCCTATCTCCTGCCAAACAAGGGCCACAGGTCAGGGGGCAGCATTCCTGGGCCCTGTAAGTCACCCCCCCGTTCCCCCGTCTACTTAAGAGGTCTTCTGTCCCTTCATCTCCCAAAAACTCCACCTCCAGAACTGTCCTGTCTTCCATCCAAAAATGTCCCTTCTGTTCATTCTGAGAATGATCCATTTCCTCTCTAGAAATGCTTCATTTTAATCCAGAAATTCTCAGCTCCAGAATGTTGCATCTCCAGAAATAACTCCCTTTTGCCTTCAAACATAATCCGTCTCCCGCTATGCCAGCGCTATCAACTCAAGGCTCCACCTTAGCTCCAAGAATGCTCCAATTCCAGAAATATCACATCCCATCTCCAGAGATGTTCCATGTCAGTTCCAAAAATACCTCTGATCCAGAAGTGCCCTATTTTATTTCCAGAAATGCTTCAATAGCATCTTCAAACACACTCCATTTCCAGATGTACAACACTTTATCTCTAGCAATTGCCCATTTCCAGAAATGCTTCATTTCTAACAATGGTTGGAATCCAGAAAGGCCTCACCTTTATTCCAGAAAATGCCCTCTCTCATATCTCCAGATATGTTCTTATTTCATCTCCAAAAATGCCCTATTTCGTCGTCAGAAATGCCTCTCCTCCAGAAATGCTTTCTATCTTGTCTCCAGAAACGCATTTATCCAGTCTCCAGGAATACCATGTCTTATTTCTAGAAGCGCACCATCTCTGGAAGTGTTCCAGCTCGTGTCTGGGAATGCCCATGGTGTCTCCAGAAAGGTCCCATGTGGCCCAGATGCTGCAGCAACTCCAGACCCACTTTCCCCAGGACCTTCTAGGAAGAAGCCAAGAAGAGATGGGGTGGCCTCTTCCTCCCCTGGCCCTGGGACCTACCATCCACCCACCGGGCCTCCTCTGCAGCGGGAGCAAGAACAAAGGTCAGAGCTGTGTAGGCAGGAGCTGTGGTCCTTGGAAGGGGGAGCACAGCTGTTCAGGGTGTGGGCCTCTGGGAACCTGCGTGACCTGGAGGTGGGGGCAGTGAGAGGGACCCAGGGTGGGAAGGGATGGATGGGCCAGGAAGGACTCCACAGGGGCTCCCTGCAGACACACCCTTGCCGCAAACACATCCACCAGCCTGAGGACACACACTCGAGTTGGGTCAGTACCTCCACAATGCACAGAAACACCCACCCCTCCATCCCCACCCCTCAGAGCCCCTCACACACACACTCCTAACGTGGAAATCCAAGCAGCACTTGCAGCCCTACCATACAAGTGCACAGAACTTACCCAAACACACACACACACAACACACACAGGTCCAATGTCACAGCACTGACACACCATCATCCTCATCCACATTCCCCAGGTCTCTCTGGGTCAAGTTTTGGGGACGTTTTGGGCAGCAGCCCTCTGTTGGGCTCTCCGATCAGTCCGGGTTAGCAAGACGGCAACTTCACAATGGCTATGGGTCACCTGGGAAAATTCAGAGCTCCAGGCCTTTGGGTCTAGAAGGGACCAAGAAAGAGAGGAAGGTACACACTCGGCATCTGCTTGCACATCTACCAAGATGGAACGTTCCGTGTCTCCTGGAATGGCATGGGCTGCTCCTGGGCTACTTCTAAATGACAAAATAATTCCTCTTTGGGTGGAAATGAAGACTTACAATGTCACCTCTGTTCAAATAGCTGGGCACTGCTCTCCAAAGAAGTCACAAAGCCTGTATCCTGCTGAGATTTCACATGGTGACCCTCTTCTCCGTGCCCTCTGACAGCTGTGAGGGGTTAGGGGCACAGCTGTTCCTCGGCCTAGAGGTGGCTGAGGGGGGACGAGAGGCACCAGCACACGTGTGCGCAGACGTGAACACCTCAGGAGCAGACGCTGGGGCAGACAGGCCACACAGCTCCGTACCTCAGCCCACACATGGGAAGCAAGGCGGCAGCCCCTGGTCTGCACCAGGCCTGTCCCAGACCCTTAGCAGGGAGGGCCTTCCAGGACTTCTAGGTAGGCCAGAGAGAGGAAGGGCTCTAAACTCCTGATTGCAGTTCCCAGAGGCACTGGCTAGCTCTGGTTGCTCTCATGGGAGGACAGTTACTGTTTATTAACCCTCCCGATCGGCCATCAGCCTCAATTAAGGGGAACCTCTTAAGCCCCCTTGTCTGATCCTTTGGGACCAAGGGCAGGCGTGAACAGACCTTGAGCACACCCTTCAATTTGCCCCCAGTGCAGATTTCTTTGTCTGCCGCCTTGCACCTGGCCAGCTCTTGCCTAGCAGTGAGGCTTCCACACCTGCCCCTCACTCACCCTCACTCTCGACCCCTCTCAGGCCCAGAGACCCCTTTTTTCCCTCTACCTAGACCTTCCCACTACTGTAGGACCTGAGATCCTCTCTCAAAAATGTGAGGAAAAGCCCTGGCTGGTGTGGCTCGGTGGATTGGGTGGTGGCCTGCGAATCAAGGGGTCACCGGTTTGATTCCCAGTCGGGGCGCGTGCCTGGGTTGCGGGTCGGGTCCCCGGTGGGGGTCTCATGGGAGGCAATCACACATTGGTGTTTCTCTCCCTCTCTTTCTCCCTCCCTTCCGCTTTCTAAAAAATAAATAAATAATTTAAAAAAAAAATGTGAGGAAAAAAACCCAAATGGTCAAACGTGAGTCTGAATGACCACGTGGGCATGGGGCCCAGGATGGGACAGAGCTGGGGGCCAGGCCGTGGCATGGAGGGATGAGAGATCCCTTCACCCAAGCTCGGCTGTCCCTCACAACTGAAACCACACGGGCTCTCCTGCAACCCTCTTATTGCACATTGTCACTTCAGCAAAAGGTTATGTATGAGAACATCAAAATTCCTCCCTTGTGTGAAGTGCAACAGCGTTTTCACAAATGCACAGGAAAACACAGTAACCCACAAGCCAGCTTTTATAGTAGCCCAGATCATATGAGCACCGAACTAGGAGTCAAGAATAGTGCTCCTTGTCAGACTCCCGCCCTCACTGGGCCCCAAAGCATGCCTCCCACTCTTTCCTTTGTAGCTACAATGTGTCCATCAAGGATAGTGGGAGCAGCATATAAATGGTTGGGTCGAGGTATGGAACCAGCAGTGTCCAGCCAGGGAGAGGGCTCAGGCTTTGCCTCTGGCACACTGTAACCGTGGCCCAGGGAGGAGCGCTGGGCATCAGCACCCAAGCCCTCAGAGCCCTCTCACACGTCCTCACTCCTCCCCAGTAGACAGTCACACAACGCCCATCTGGGGGTGCTGCCAGTGGACACCCTTTCCTGAAGTCTCGGCCAGAGATACTCAGCAGTTCCTCTGAGGATGGAGGTTTGTTCAGCACAGGGCAGCCCTGTAGTGGAGGCAGGGGAGGTAGGGCGGAGAAGAAGGCTGGGGAGGAGGCTGCGTTCTAACGGGAGAGGAGCTAAACCTCCCCGACTCTCCCCCTCCTGCCCCCCTCCCCCACCTCCCCGCTGCGCACCCTCCTGCCTTCTTCCAAAGGCTCCTCCCTCCTGCCTTTTCCTGGGTTTGGGTACATTTCTCCCTCTCTGTGCCAAGCCTTCTTTTAGGGAATTACAATCTGCTTGGCTTTAATTACTGGTCCCCAAGGACCACCACCTCTTTCCACAGCCATGACTTAATGATCCCTCCCAGGGCTAAATGAGACGCTGCAGGCCTGGGCCAGGTCCCTGCTTCCCTCTGGAGTGGTGTCCGCACAACAGGGCAGCTGGGAGGCAGTTCGCAAGGGAAGAACGCAAGGAGGAAGCACGGGTCCAGGGTCGCCCAACTAGGCAGAATTGCAGCACTCAGGAGACAAGTCAGGAACTCTGAATCTCCCTGAAATCTGACAAATCGGGAATTCTGAGGGAGGAAACTGAGGCTCTGGAAGGAGAACTGGCAGCAGCAGGTCACGCAGCCCTTCCTGACCCTCCTTGCCTCACCTCCTTGCTTGGCCCTCTAGACAGGACCCTTGCACGGGGAGCCTCTCCTCTTGTCTGGCCTCTGCTGTCAGTCCCGTCATGCGTTCAAGGCCCCAGGTTCCCTCGGTCTCCACTTCTGCCTACGCCTCCCCTAAACTTGTTCCCGCCAACCACCTAAACTTCTGGAATTCTCCTGGTCCTTTCCCTCCTCCAGGCCCCCCTGCATGCTATGTAACGCTGCCTCCTGCTGTGAAATGTGTCCCCTCCCAGGTCTGCACCTGGCTAATTCCTTTGGGAGGCCCGCACCGACTCTCCTGAGCAGGGCCTGGATGTGCCTCCTCTGGGTCAGACCCATGGGGCTGTGTGCTGGATGCAAGACAGGAGAGTGAAGGAAATGAAACTCGACCTGTAAACCAGGCGCCCCACTCCCCTCCCTGCTGACCCCATCAATGGGAATAGCTGTAGGAACTTCACCATCATGCAGGAAGAGGGCTGGGCCAGGCCTCAGTGAGCCATGCAAACAGGGTCCTGGCACCCTCTGCTCCCACCCCCTCACTTCTAAGAGCTGGGTGGGTGTGGGCTGTGCAAGAGGCTGGCATCACACACATTTCTCAGGGCCTGCAGACGGAGATTCTCCAGCAGTTCTAGTGACCCAGGGAGGCTTCGAACTAGAGGCTGGGGTCCAAAGCTGGCCACAGGTGGGTTGCTGGGTTAGATTACAACACACACAAACCAGATGTCACGAAAACATCTGAATCCTGGTTTCCGAGAAGGTGTATGATGGACACCCCATATGCCACCCTGGGGAGTGGAGCTGCCACCCCTCAGGAGAGCCAGGCACCTCCCAACCCCATCCCCACTCTCTTTAGCACAGCCCGCTGGTCCTGCAGGTCCTGGAGGCTGGTATTTGTAGGCAAACATGAGTTTATCTCCTGATCACTCCCCCAGGGCACACAGTTGCATTTTACAAAGAAATTCTAATGCTTTGACCCCTGGCAGTGGTGAGAGCAGGCTTCTCAGGCCCTTGGAAAGGCAAGAAGGAAAGATTCTGCAGAAAAGCAGATACCACACAGCTCCAGGTACTCCTGGGAGGTGGCACCTTGCAGGATGGCCTGGAGTGGGCAGGGTCTCTCTGTCTGCTTCAGTGCAAAGGACTTTTTGTGGAGTGAGCCAACATCTGCCAGGCTCTCTCCCAGTCTGCCCTCGGGAATGTGTGGAGGCTCACTTTTCTGCTCCCATCTGCCCCCTCTAATTCTTCACAACATAATTTCTGGACCCAGAACCCTACTCTTGGTCAGGTTTCCCCTAAGAATGTGGGACCTAATCCAGGAGAAACATCTCCTCCCTTTTCCCATTCTGCCTCTGATAATGCAGCCTCAGGGGGAAGGGTGAGGTCCAATGAACTTCTTAGACACCTGCAGGCTCCTACTGAGATGACAGTCCCCTCAACCCCAGCCTGTCTCCTAGAGAGCAGAAAAGCTGTAACACCGGGTCTCTCTTCGCAGAAGCCTGCATGCCCCTGCTGTGGCCACCCACAGGCGCCCTGAATGGACAGGTGCACAGAAGACACTTCATGAGCCCCTCTGTGTACCTGGATGCTGCCAGGCACTTGAACAAACTTGACCTGGTCTCCCTTACCTTCTGGACAGTCCTATCAGGAAAAAGCTATGATCCCCACTGCACAAAGAGGAAACTGAGGTGCAAAGAAGTGAACAAACCCTTGCTCGTGGCTAGAGCTCTCGAGTGCTTCTGGATGTGGCTGACCTACAGCTGGGTCTCCCAAAGGCCAAGGTGAACCTGCTCACCCAACACCTACACTCTCACCAACCACAACACTGCATTCCAGGGCACAGACTGAGGGCCACCTGGTTTATTATTATTATGACTTCTTTTTCCTGTTTTTATTTTAGTTTATTTCTAGAGGGAGG
This sequence comes from Tonatia bakeri, assembly GCA_004024845.1. Taxonomy (NCBI): domain Eukaryota; kingdom Metazoa; phylum Chordata; class Mammalia; order Chiroptera; family Phyllostomidae; genus Tonatia; species Tonatia bakeri. The sequence continues at coordinate 26,224 of PVIA01005234.1, forward strand.
GAAAGGGAGGGGGAAAAACATCAACGTGTGGTTGCTTCTCCTGTGCCCCCCACTGGGGACCTGGCCTGCAACCCAGGCATGTGCCCTGACTGGGAATTGAACTGAGTACACCCTTTGGTTCGCAGGTCGGCGCTCAATCCACTGAGCCACACCAGCCAGGGCTTGACTTGTTTTTCTAACTGCGGTCCTTCCGGGGCTGACTGCAGCTGAGATGACCAGGCAAGGCAGCACATGACTAGGCCCAGACTTCTTCCAGAAAGATTTTGGGGGCATATACCCAGCAGTGTGGTGGCTGGCAGGCCCCATGGGGCGCCTGTGGTGGGTCTGCTGCAGAATCATCAGCCACTCGGGGGAACCGTGGGAGGGAGAGGGGGAAGGCCCAACCCAGGCTGGCAAAGATGACATGAGTCAAATCAGAGCTGCCCCAGGCAGCGAGTCCTGAGGCTCCCCACAGAATGGACACTATGGCCCTACACGCTGTGCAGCCTGGCCCTCCAAAAGGAACCCCCCGGGGTGCCAGGGACACTGAGGCCTCAGCTCTCCGGGGGTCATGCAGAAGGAGGGCCCCTCACTGTGACTCTGGGGACTGCTGGGAGCTAGAAAAGGGGTCTGGGCCTTGGGCTCAGAGGACTGGGTCCAGCCTGGGGTCCCCAACTTCTGGTGCTGTGACCTAAAGCACATCACTTGCCCATAAAACCAGAACCACAAATGGTGGCTCACAGGCTCAGTATAAACCATCAGGCTCAGTGCCAGGCATGGCTGGGGATCCGAGGGGCCTGGTGCGACCACCCAGCTCCTGGAACCTCAGAGAGCACCACCTACAGGAGCGAGTGTCTTTAAAATTCAAAGGGGTAGTCCCAATCAACTTCCTCACATTCCCCCCGCCCCCAGCCACTCAATCCCCCCACGGTCAGTGCCCCTCTGTGGGCTGGGGCTCGGCTGGCTGTGCCCTGCAGTTGGACCCTGCCCTATTTTACACCCTCTGCTCTCAGCCTCACCCTCTCCTTCACTGGGGGATATGAGCAGGAATGGCTCAATCAGGGCAGAATCGTTTTTAATTAACGGGCAGATCATTTCACAGGCTAATCTCCTTGGAGACCAGAGGGAAGGTGGTCTTTTAAGATTTTCTTTTGCTTTCCTCCATCCACCACTCCAAGTTGAAGGCTGCCCCCCACCCTTTCACCCACTCTGCTGCAACCTTGCAAGCAGCACGAAAGCTTGCTGCCTGGGTCCCTCTTGGGGCCATTAGGAGGTAAGTGTGTGTTCACACACAGTCACACATAAAATGTGCCCAGGCTTGGGGGCACGCTCTCTAGAAATGCACAAATGGCATCAGAGACTCACAGACAGGGACACACACAGATTCGCACGCACATGTGCCAAAGCTGGAAGGCACACAGACCCCTTAAGAAATATACAAATAGAATCTGAGGCACGCAAATGTGGGTACACACATGCCCAGGCCGGCATGCACCCCAACTCCCAAGAACACACGAACAGCATCCAACACAGACACAAACACATAGGCACCCACAGAGGCGGTGTGCCTACGGGGACAGGTCCTGGCTCGGAGACACCCACACTCACGGGGCTGGGGCTGGGGGGGCGCAGGGGGCACGGGGTGCTCCAAGCATCCCCGGCCTGCAGACCTCCTGGCAGGGAGACAGACAAAAGGTGCCTTCCCTGCACGAGGAAGTCAGAGCTCCAGGTGCCTCACCTCCGCAAACACCCCGGCCCCGCCCTGGAGACTGAGGTGTCCTGCCCCTCTCCCACTGGGGGACCCATGAACAGAGAAGCCACCAACATCGTGCCTCTCTGTCACCTGGTGGCACCTAATCTGGATCCTTCTGAGCCCCAGAGCCCCCTTCCCCTGCCACACAGCTGTTCTGGAGAGCCCTGGCAGCGTCCTGGGATGTCCAGCCTTTCCTGGCTATCTAGCCCTGGCCATCCGCAACAGCACACTGGGAGTGGTGTCCCCAGCCTGTCCCCTGGGTGCCTAGTGAGGCTGGGGGGGCGGGGATTCTCTCTCTGTCTTCATTTTAAATAGATCCTTTCCTTCCCCCATTTTCTTCCTTTCTGACCTCCCCTCCCTCTTTTCTTCTCTTTCCTTTTTATAAATAATTTTTTTGGGTACCACTGGGTCATAAAATCATACAGGTTTCCCCTTCCCTTCTTTCCTAATCCCTTCCTTTTTCTCTCATCTCCCCTTTCACCCTTTTCTCCTCTTCTCTCTTCCTCGCGTACCCTTCCTCTCTAGGGCGGGGTGGGGCGGTGCTCCTGGGGTCCCTCTGAGATCAGAGGGAGGGCTGAAAACAGAGCTGGGCCCCCCCACTCCCCCAAAGCGGGAGACCGGGTCAACCGCTGCTCCCAGCTCCCGAACAGACCCAGGGCTCGGTCTCTCATGAGGAACCTGGGGTGCAGGGACAGGCAGGGGCACAGCCAACGGCCCCTCTGACTTCTGCAGCCCCACCCCCTCCACGCACCTACTTTCGATTCTTGGCTTTTCTTTCTGGAAAATGGGACAGCAAAGAGAAAGGGTGAGTGGGGAGAGGGAGGGCAACAGGGGCCGAATATCTGACAGGCGGCAGGCTGGTAACGCTGGTGACCCCAGAGCCCACGGACATGGCCAGTGGGCACAACGCAGAAAGGCTCGGGAGCCTGTCTGGTTCTCCAGGGAGTGGGCATGCTGGGTGCTACTGCTCTCGTGGTGTCTCAGTGCTCCCATCTGTGAGGTGGGCAAGGCCAGGCTCAGGGGACCCTAGCAACTCTCCCAGGATGCAGGAACCGGAGTGGCAGATCCATGGCCCATCATAGGCTGCTGCAGCGCCCAGCAAAGGCTGCGTGACCTTGGGACTCGCTTCCTGCCTCTGGGCAGTCTCCTCCTCTGGCAAAGGAGGAGGGTCAGGCAGGTGATTCATTGCCACGGCTCTTTTTGGTTCTGGTAGAAGGTTCTAGATTGTGGTAGAAGAAAAGAGAATAATGTGCCCTTCTCCAGGAAAAATGAGAAGCCCATTTCTCCTACTGCAGGCATGTCGGAGCCTTGCACATCAGCAGAATCATTTTCAGGAAATCACCTTAAACATCAAAAAAAGCTTTCTACATAAAATATAACCACCACCTCATTCACCAGGAGCATCCAAAATGCTGCACGAAACAGGGGATGTTAAGTAAACGATGGCACCTCCACCAGACTGAAAGAGCCTGAAGACATGGTGTTTACGGAGAGCTGGTTACAAAACAGGAAAAGGCTCCCGTTAGCGTTGCCAAAGGAGAAGGCAGGATATGTATCCGAACACAGAGAATGACGACAAAGCCTCTGAAAAACAAACCAGCCACCAAGTCCACAAGGACTGCAAAGGATGACATCAAAACAGTGCCGTGGTCATAGCTCACTGTCAGCAACCTTCTTTGTTTTCTTTTTATTTTCACATTTTCTATGAACCGTATTTTAAAATGCTTACACGGAAAAGGTCTCTTAGAAAAAATAACTAAATGCCTCCGATTGAGAAACCTTCCTCTTTCATTCATGTATTCATTCATTCATCACTGATTCATTCACTCCGCGTTTGTCCAGCCCAGGCAGGGCTCCTCTTGCGCCTGACCTCAGGGCTCTAAGATCTGCAGGGAATGCCTCTCCCCAGCAGGAAGCGGAAATGCGGGGAGGGTGGGGGAGAGGGAAGATAGCCCCTCAGATGACTGCCCAGCTAAGGGTTTGTGCCACGATGGGCCCTTTCTCCCGTGCGTGAGGAGAAGTCAACCCTGGGGATGGGGCCTGCCCTCAGCACTCAGGGTCCCACAGTTCGGCCTTAAGGAACTCACCCTTAACTACCAAGCCTCCAGCTGTGGGTGGTGAGGATGCAGGCGGCAAACGGGGCGAGCGCAGACCGGGTGGGGGTTGGGGGGACCAGTCCTCCTGGCGATTCTGCTTCTAGTTCTTGTGTCTCTAACCCTGGTAACTAACTCCTTTTCAAAGCCTCAGGGCTAGAGGCTGCCCCCTGACTACGACACTCTCTCTAGCTCTAATTCCAGTCTCCCCTAAGGACCCTGAAGAGGCACCCCCCAGCCAGGCCCTGCCCCAGTGCAGCTGCTGCCAAGGGAGCACCAGCCACGGGATCTGCGAGCTCCCCTAACTGTCAGCAAGTCAAGGGGCCCCACTGCGCGTTCCTGCTGTGCGTGGACAGACATCTGGGGAGGGCGAACTCTGCTCCTGGACCAAGACACAGAAAGGCCTGAAACCGTTTGCCACCGTCCCCCAAGGTGCCTTCCCGCTCCCCCAGGAACTGTCTCTTGAAGCAGGCAGAGGTTCCTTTACCTGCCTGGGTGTCCAGCTCGAGGTCCCTGGCTAGCCCTTCGAATTCGCCTGGCGATTCAATTGAGGCAGGTCCTTCTTCACCTCCACTCCAGTTCCAGCTAGCCCTCCACCCCCTCCACACCCCGCAGGGAGCAGAAGGATCTGGGAGCCGTAAGTGCCAAGGAACCGCTGACCTGGCAACCCCCACTCTGAGTTGAGCCACCCTCAGGGTTGCGACCCCCCCCCCCGCAATTTCCCTTGATAAGCACGCCCTTCCCATGGCCCCAGTGGAAATAGAAGTTCCCACTACTCTCCTCGCCCAGCCCTCGAGGGAGGGGATGAGGTGTCCGAATCACCGGGTCACCAGAGCGGCATCTGCTGTGGATCACAAGAGACAAACACTTCGTCATACACACATCACCCGTGGGATCACCTCTGAAGCCCGCATTGTACGTGAGGGGAGGAGGCCGAGGTGGAGGGAGGAGGCTGAGGTTGCGGGGGCCTGAGATGATCCTGAAGTCACCAGCCAATCACCAAGCTCAAGAGGGGCTCCAGTCCACCACCCCAGCGGAAAACCCAGGCCTCTGGCCTCCCCGGTCCTCTCACCTTGCCCCCACCCCCAACCCTCAAGGCGCCATCCACTTCAAGGTCTCTAACCCAAACAAGCCCCTCCCCCTCCTCCGACACAGGGTCAGTAGTCCCAGGAAAGATCAAGCTACCACCAACCCCCACCCTGCCAGCAGAAATGCAAGATTTCATTGTCAGCCTGTCCATTCGGGCACGAGATCCAGCAGTCGCAGGCTCGAGGAGTGGGGAGGGGTCTCCAGGGGGAGTGAAGCTACTGCTCCAGCTCGGTACAGATCCGGAAGCCGCCGGGGGTGGGAGGAAGGCGGGGGTGGGAGAGCACGACCTTAAGCGCTGGCGGCGGGGCCGTGCTGGAGGCCAGAGGAAGCACCCGGAGGCAGCAGGGGCGCCAAGTTCCCTTGGAGGCTGCGCTCTCGGGAAGTTTCCCACCGGTTGCCGAAAGCAGGACAGGGCGCGCAGACGGCCCTCGCCGGCCTGACCCATTCCAGGTCGCAGATTGCGAACTTGAACTAAACTCTTTCCTTTGGCATCCCTCACCTCCCTATCCGCGGCCACCAGTCCCTCCATCTCGTTATTGCGTTTCGCCAGTACCACTGTCGCCGAGACCATGGAGCAAAGAGAAGGGAATCCCCATCCCCAGCACAACCAAACTACGGCCAAAAATTTTTTTTAAAAGGGGGAAAAAAAAAAAGAAAGACATTCCTTCTCCTGAGGCCAATTCCCTCAACCAGCAAGGAAAACCCCCAAACAGGCAAATCTGTAACTGCAGCCAAGATTGCGGCGTGCGCGGGAGGGGTGCCGGCAGGGACCCCCGCCGGCTGCCCCAGGTTGTAGCAGGTCTGAGCGCCACGGCGGCAGGGGCATCCGGGAGCCCTCGAACCCCAGAACGGCTCCCCAAAGACACAAAGCTCTGACGCCAACAATACCTGCGGGCTCCTCCTGGGTCTCCCAAGCGCCGGCGCTACGCGTTTTGCCGTCTCTCTTTCCCCGGGCAGTCTTTCTCCTCCTCAAGCGCTGGTTCTCCCCCTAGCTTCTTCCACAACGCAGCGGCCAGATGAGATCCTTGGGAGAAAAAAATGTGAGCGCTCGCACGATTCCTGATTCCTTTCTCTCCACCGCTCACGGGCTCGCTCCTTTCTCTCTCGCGCTCCCGCGCGCGCCGCGCCTCTCTCGCCCCGCGCTTCCTTCTCAGCAGTCCCTGCGAGCGCCCTCAGTAGCCATTATTCACGGGTCGCCGGGGGACAGGAGGTAATTAGAGACCGCCCTGCGGCCACATCCACTCGGAAGGCGCGATGCAGGCGAGGGGGGCGCGCGCTCGCGCGGGGAGGGGCGCGCGTCGAGGGGGCTTGGCGGCTTGCAGCCCGAGCCCCAGACGAGAGGGAGGGGAGGAGGGGGCAGAAGAGGAAGGGGGGCATTTGCTGCCGGGGAGACGCTCCCAAAGCTCATGGGGTGGGGGCTGTGGGTCCTAGGCTAGGAGGCTCGGTTTGGGTCTGGGGGTGGGGGTGATTGTCTCTGTGAGCGCGCGCACGCGTGCTTGTCAGAGATTAAAGGGAAGGGAGTGAACGCTTAATATTTTTCCTGTGACTTACGAGCCGGTGGGTGAGCTCTTGGCTGAGCGTTTAGGTCCGTGTGTATCAATGAGGCTGTATATTTCTGGTCTGTCCTACGTGTGAATGTCACGGGGTGTAGGGGTCTGGCTGCGAGCTGTGAATGGCTGCAAGCTGTGAATGTATGTGTCTCTAGGTCTCCGAGGGACCGAGTGATGTGGTGCCTGCGTGGGTCATGTTTTTATGCGATTGTTTATGGGGGAGGGTGTGACTGCGTGGGTGGGACTGCGCCTGTGCGGGGCTGTGTCTGTATGAGGTTTGTGTGTGTGGGATTGTGTCTGCGTGGGCCCGAGTGTGTCTGAGGGGTGTTGTGTGTGTGTATGGGCTTGTTTGCGATTGGGATTGCGGTTGCTGGGGCCAAGGGGCTGTGCATGGAAAGGGCAGTGCGCCTGTGCAGGACTGTGGTTTGGCGAGAGGCTATGGTGTATGTCTGAAGGCAATCCTGTATGGGGCTGTGCTCTGCGTGCGGGTCTGAGGCCTGGCAGGCGAAGTGGGGAGGAAGGGGTCCGAGTGGCGTCAGGGATACCACCACCTCAGAAAAAGCCGCTTAAGATGCGAACAGGCTTCGATGGGGTCAGGGCGTAAAGCGCCGAGTAGTGACGGAGGAGGGGCGGAGGAGCGAAGGCGGAGAAGGAGGGAGACTTCATCCTTGCGCCCCCTCTCTCCGCACCGGAGACGCAGCTTGGAGATCCTGGCACTTGTGAGCCCCGCGGTCCTAGAGGCACTGGTTTTAGAAAACCCTGCTGGACTGGGAAAGTCGCCTAAGGGCTGGGGGCAGCTGGAACTGACACTGGGGATATCTAGCAGCAGCCTGGAAGGGAGTGGCGAGGGTTGCCTGAAGAGGTGGGTCACGGTGGGAGACAGCGGAGGACAAGGCCGAGACAAAGAAGAGCAGCCGGGGACTTCAAGGTGGCCCACACTTCCAGGTGCCCCAGCCACTGAAGAGTGGCCCAGCCAGGCGCGCTAAAGGCTGGCATGTGGAGCCCCGGCACCGCTGGCGCAGCCCCTCCTAGCCCCAGCCTTAGAGCTGCCACAGACAGCAGCTCCAGAGCCCCGGGGACATGGAATTCTGCACCCTAGGCAGGCGCAGTAGTGGGGTTCTGAATGTGCGGTAGGGCGCAGCCGCCCAGGGACTGTGATTGAGCGCTGGCCTGGCCAGCGCCTTGCTAGGGCTGCTCACTGCCCATGAAGGCATTCATTCATTCATCCACCCACCCTTCTCCCCAGACACGTGTCCGACCTGTCGTGGGTCTACTCTGTTATTGATCATCATTATTGATTATTGAGCTACGGACCACACAGACTTGTCAGACCTGGCTCTCTCTCACTCTCCTCAGCCCTCACCTCTGCTTCCCCTTTCAGACTCCTCTCTGTTCTGGTAAGAGGGGAGGAGCGCAGGTTTTGCGGTTCAGTGATCCACCAAAGCCCTCTCCTCATTTCCCAACCCCCACCCCGCCCTACTAACGGCTCCATACATGGGGTGGGGGCACGCTTCCTCCTACCCCTTCCCTGGCCTCACTGAGGCCCTTGGCTGTCAGGCAGCTACAGGAGGGTAGCTACAGGCAGCACTTCTCCACCCCACCACCTGAGTGTCTCCCTCAGTCCAGAGCCCTCTGGGCAGGGGAAGGGGAAGCAGAAAGGGGTCTCATGAAAGGGTTGCTGTGCCTCTGGGTTTTTGGTTGAGGGTTACGTAGGCGCTGGTGGCATTAGTGCTCCAGTGGCCTGAACAGTCAATCCCAAAGAGTGTCCACTGGGAAACTAAAAACAGAATCCGGAGCTCTAGCTCAGACCTGATCAATTCCAATGCCCAGAGCCTCACTGTTTCCTTGCACATGCTGTTCCCTCTGCCCAGGAATCAATATCTTACTGCTAGGCCTGGAGCGTCCAGACTTCTGAGTGTGGCTGCCCAGGGACAAAGAGCAGCCCTCTCTCCCAGAAATGGACCCGAAATGGCCCTCTGGGCTGACTGACCCCAGGCTCACCTGGTGAGCACGCAGCAGAAACAAAGGGGCTGACCGACTGCAAGAACCTACTCCCAGCCAGCAGGCCCCAGGCAGCCCAGCTGTGCCCTGGGCGTCCCGACTTCAAAAGGCAGACTGCTTAGTCCAACCTGGGGACCAGGGTCCCTTAGTCCTAAACTGGCTGGGTGAGCCAGGAGAGGCCCGCTCTGTGTGCGCCATTAGACAAAAAAAGCCCGAGTCCCTGCTGGGGACCACCAAGCCAGCCATAAACTGATCTGTAGCCCGTCACAGTGCCGCCTGGCCCTCAGCCTCAGACTCTCCCTCTCACATCCTGACTCAGCCGCCTCCTCCGTGCAGATACCCACAAGGTCAAGGCTGGCAGGTGGGACTTTTGGGATGGCAGTGTTTGCTCCCTTCCCCTGGGGAGGGCAGAGACATGCTCCACCCTCGCCCTGGTTTCAGGGTGACCAGAAGAAAAAAAGTCCACACAATTGTTGATGAGACCCCACAAAATCAGCCACCACTCTGACCTCACTCCCGCCCCCCATACCACTGTCCCGTGAATTTATAGGCACGCTCTCACTTCAGGGCCTTCATACTCACTGGTCCCTCTTCCTGGAATGCCTTCCCTGGCTGCTAACGTACCACTTAGTTTACTTAGTTGCGTATTTTGTATTTTTTTTTTCTCTTTGCTCACTGGAATGCCCTCCATACCTGCAATGGAGCCTGGCACACATTCCGTAAGCTTTTGTGAATGAATATATAAGTGAATGAGTGAATGAGGCTGACCCAGCACTCCTCCCGTGAACATGACCCAGCCTGGGGCTCTCTCTTCTTTGAAACAACAGCCCCTTTAAAGAACAAGAGGGGTGGTTGGGGGTGGAGGACACCTGGGCAAAGACAGGTCATGTGACTCATGAGAGGTCACTCAGGGAGTGCATTTCACACATTCGGGATTCCGGGCACATGTCCTAGGGGTCTGAGGGAACGAGATGCTGGTGGGTGGCTTATCCCAGAGGAGAATGGAGCGCTGCGTCTGTTCCGGGTGCTCTGCGTTTGTTGTTCCTGGCAGCGGTCGGTGGGGCAGGGTGTCCAGATCCACAACTGCCAGAGGGGGGTGGAAGCCCCCACCTGACCAGGACCCTTCTATGACAGTTATGTTGGAGGGCCCCCCAAGCGAGGATCTACCCACCTCTGAGAGGAGACACCCAGGCTCAGCGCCATGGAAGGGCTCCTGGAGAACACCCAGCAGGACAATCTGATCCGTACCTGGCTAAGTTTCGGGAGAGATTCTTCTCGCCTCCGCCTGGTACAGAGCAGGTGCTCAATACACATTTAGCAAGTGAATGAAGAAAGTGGCAGTGCCCAGGCTCAAACTTGGGTCTGCGTGGCCCTGAAACCCTTGCTTGTCCTCTCAGACTCTACTGGCAGGACTCCATGGGACCACAGTGGCGGCACGCACACACAGAAGTGCCCCCTAAATGCTCAGGGGACTGCCAGCAGGGGCTGCTGCCTGGCTGGCAAGACCCAGCTCAGGCCAGTGGTCTGACTCCACCACCCACCACGGGATTCCTAGTCCGGGCCACGTGGGGAGAGGGCATCCACCCCCCTTGCTTGACCGGTGGGAGAGTTCTATGGGGTGGAGCAGGGTGCTCAGGGGACTCAAAGGCCCAGTCTTTCCTGGTGAGGCGTGGGCTATGTTCAGGACAGCCTGGGCCTGGACACGGTGCCCCTTTTTGGCCTATCTGAGTAGCTGTTTTCATGCAAAGTGTGTGTCTGAATGCTACTCCAGGGTTAAACAACACACAGGAGCAGGGGGGACCCCAGGCATGGGCTTCAGGAAGGCAGGCAAAGGGGTCAGCAGGGCTGCCAGGTGTTGGACTCACTGACAGGCCACCAGGCACAGAGGTTACCCAGTGGCCACTCAGGTGGAGAAACATTCGGACTTCAGGGTCCTGGACTCTACCCATCAGACCAGGCTGGTGCCACTGAGATCCAGGAGTTGCGTCCAAGCTTAGGCCTGGTCTGGTCATTGTAGGCCCTCCTCGCCTTGGGGCTCTGTGCTCTCCAAGGAGAGGACAGGGTATCAGGCCCCTTGCAAGAATGAAGCCCCGGGGTCAGAGGGGGCCAGGCAGGTGGGACGTCGACTCCACACATTTGTGGAATAGTCAGCCAGTGATTTCTCTGCCTCAGATCAGCCACCCTTCCTATTTCAGAGACTGGGTCACTGAGGTCCAGACAGTTGACTTGCCCAAGGTCACAGCTGGAGTCTAGCAGAAATATTCATCCATTTAAGAGCACCAACTATGTTCCAGGCACTGTTCTAAGTGTTGAGGATTCAGAGCTAGGAATGAGACAAAATTTCCAGTCTTTCTAGCTGTGATACTGACAACAAACAAATGAATGAGTAAATTATGTAGTATGTTACATTTAGGTGGAACAGTGCTGTTAAAAAAAAAAAAGCCAGGGAAGGAGACTGGGGGAGGGCTTTGCTTTCACACTGGGGACTCAGGGAACTCACACTTGAAACCATTTGAGAACAGCCTTGTAAGACTAAAGTGGTGAGGCAGGCAGCTACCTGGGGGGAAGTTGTGCAGGTTGCTGGAACAGCAAGTGCAAAGGCCCTGAGGCAGGAACAGGGCGGGACTTCTCAAGGAACAGCAGAGGGTGGTGTGGCTGGAATGGAGAGAGCGGAGGGTGAGTGGGAAGAGGTAAGGGCAGGGAGGTGACAAGGGAGTGAGACGAGGCATCTTTGCAGTATTTTGAGCACAGGAGGGACATGACCTCCTTGAGGTCCTCACAGTATCCTCCTGGCTGCTGTAAAGAGAACTGGGGTGGCACCAGGGCAGAAATGAAGGTGGAGGGTGGGTGGGAGCAGGCTACCAAGGTGACCTCTGCACAAGTTCAAGCAGGCAGTGACAGGGCCTGGCCAGCGTGGGGGCCATGGAGAGCTGAGAAGGCATGAGATTCTGGATGGATTTGGAGGCAGGGCTGACAGGTTCGGCTGACACATCTACCCCAAGGAACTGGAAGGATGGAGCTGCAGTGACCACCGGTCCTTCCATGGTGAATGGCCTGGGGCAGGTTCCCAGGGCTGCTGGGAGGGCACCTGCTCAGGAAGGATTGACTCCACCCCCTCTGATTGGCCTTGGGGCCAATCTGTTAGCTTAGCTGCTGAAGAGGCCCTATTTCTCCTGGATGTACAGGGAACAGTGCCCTGTCCGGTCATCACTGGGTGACCTGTCAAGTCACTTTCCCACTCCAAGCCTCAGTTTCCCTTTTTTATGAACATGTTGGGCCAGGTCAGAGGCCAGGGGCCCTGTCTGCCTTCTCTCCCCCATGACTCTTACTGTTCTCCCAGACCAAATGAGTGAATCGGCTGCACAAACTTCCGGTTTGCAAATCGCTCCCTGGGCTGTGTTTGCAGAGTGCCCGCCGAGTGCCAGGCCTCGTCGGGGCACCAGGGAGGCAGCGGCGAACAACACCAATAGTGCCTGCCCCCCTGCACTGGCGTGGTTACTAAGCAGTTCTGCCCTGCTCCTCTTCCTCCCCCACCAACACGCTCTAGTGCCCAGCACTTCCTGAGAGCTGGGACACCACGTGAGACTGGGAGCTAAACACTTGAGAAAATGTTTTTCTTTGAAAGCAAAGAACTTGATGTTTTAGCTGGGGGCAGTGGTAGAGCATCAGGATTATGAACACCCAAGTTCCCTTACATTTTTACAACATTTTCAAACAGCTGGTATGTCTTGTCCCCCACGCTCCCACCCCAGGGGATGGCAGTAGAGGTCAGAGGAAAATCTGGAATCTACCTATTCAGTTTCTGGACCCAGTTTGGGCGAGAGAAGCTGCTCTGGCATCCACCTCTCTGGCCCTGGGTACGGGTGGGGCACATCACCATCTCTGCCTGGGCCTGGCCCTCAGCCCCAGAAGGGCTGGGCTCTGCCCACCAACGCCTGGAACTGAGACCACTTCTTTTGCTGCCTGCCTTTGATCTGCACAACCTTTGATCTCTACTGCCTGTGGCTTTTTCTGCCATCTGTCTGTCCATCCTTCTTTACTAGACTGTGGGAGACCACCAGATGAGGTCATACAACTTCAGACTCCAACAGGCCAGACCCACCCTCTAGGGACCCTCTTTTCTGGGCTGGGCTCCAGAGGAGGAATCTCAACCTCTCTATGACCTCTCCCCCTCGTCCCTGTGGCCCCCTGCCCCCTGCAGGCCCCACCCTGCCCCCGCTGGCAGTCGCCTCTCTTTCTCAGCATCTGAGCACCCTGGAGGATGCTGAGCTTGTGCCCTGAGCTAGGAGGAGGCGAGGCCCTAGGTTCAGAGTGCTGTGGCTGCAAGAAGGGCTGGGGTGTGGGGGACGGGGCTGGAATGAATGGGAAAAAGAGGGCAGTTGGGAAAGAAGGCAGACAGAGAGATGGGGAGAGAGAGGGGAGGAGGGTGAGGGAGGAGGGTGAGGGAGGAGGGGAGAACCGAGGAGAGAAGGAGCAAATGAGGAAGAAGAAATGGGTGAAGAGCGGGGAGGGCTCCAGCGAGACCTGAAGGGGTGGCACCAGGAGGGGGCACACAGGGATCCCCGCCTGCAGCCTCCAGGTTTGGGGTGGCACTGCCCCTGGTCTGCATTCTCTGGCCAGAGGACACCCCTTTGTTCTGGGCTATGACCAAGGTCACCCACGCCTGGCATATCTGGCCTGGCTGGGATCATGTCACAGCCACAGAAGCCGTTCACAGAGCCACAGCCTGTGTGGCACCCAGCAAGGCCCACAAGGGCCTATGCAGCCTGTGCCCCTACCTTTTGAGGTATAGCCCAGGGTTCAAACCCACACTCTTGGCCAGGAAGCTACTGAGAAGCTGAGGCTTATCCAGTCCCCTGTGCCAATATAGACAGACCCCTGACCCCAGCCACTGACCGACCCCTGCCCTCTGCCATGAATGGACTTCCGACCCCAGCCGTAGTCTCTAGCCACATACTGTGGACATCTGGCCCCTGCTACAGATAGACCTCTGACCCCAGGCCCAGTCCGAGCCTGAACCTCGATGCTGGCAGAGGAGCACTGCGGCCATCACATGGACACAGTCCACCAGGCCGCCAGGGACCGTGTGGGCGGCTAGGAGCCACCCCAGCCCTGACGTGAGCAGCACCATCAGCCCTGAACGCAGTCCGCACTGAGGCTTCAGGGCCACATGGTGACTGAGGAGAGCCTAGCCCCCCGGCACTGTCCCCATGCCTAGGCCAGTCTGAGTGGGCCGGACACACACACGGACACAGCCCAAGTCAGACAGACATGCACCTGTGCCATCATCAGACCCACGGGTCCGGCCCAAGACCCTCACACACAGGCACACGCTCGGAGACACACTCAACCTGAGACACTCAGGTGCCACCATGCAGAGTGCAGTGCGCCCCTACCCCCACCCATTCTCACCGGGCCACACACCCCCTCTGACCTGGGCCCAGCGGGCCCCCAGGCGCCTGAGAATGGGAATGATGGCATCCCTCCTCCTCTTCCTCTCCTTCTCAGAGGCTGGGGAACCCTTGGGTCCCTCCCTTGGCCCCAGCAGGCTCCTCTGCTTGCCAGGAAGAAAACACGAGAAGGGAGGGCTAGCGTCGCTCCCTCTCCTCCGAACTCAGGGCTGCTGCTGAGCCCCTGGCTTTACAGGGAAGCCCTTGTCACACAGTAGATAGGAGCTACCAGGACAGGCGTGAACACACACTCCCCCAGAGGGAACTACCTGGCACACTGTGTGTTCACACACTCATGAGATGACACACATGTGCTAACATGTGCATAGACATAGGGACATGCACAGGCCCCTCTGGGGAAGAGTGTGTGCACGTGCCCACACACACACCTGCCTCCACCAGTCCTGTGTTCCCTGACCACCAGCTCCCCAGGACAAGGGCCTCAGAGCTCCTGGGAACCTGGGGGTCTCGGGTGGCTCAACTACTCCTCAAAGGACCCCTCCAGCCCCTTCCCAGCTCAGCTCAGAGCCCTGCAGCCCCTGGCCTCCCCCCACCTGGCAGTACTATGGATGCCAGCTAGTCTAGGGCTTCTGGCCCCCAGCCCTCAGCCCTAGACTGGTGAGGACCCCTCAAGTCCCCCTGACCACTCAGCTGCTGCCTGGACCTGGGCAGGGTTGGCCAGCTCCCTCCCTGCTCAGGGAGCCTCCATCCCTGGAACCAGAGAAGAGGAGGGAGGCTCAGCCTCAGGGTGGGGGTGGGGGCAGGGAAGTCCCTGAGTCTCGGGGACCATTCTGATAGGAAGCCTTTCCTAGGTGGGGGTGCCTGGGTCTGCATGGGCTACCTCTGAAGGATGAGAAGAAGACTGCTGATCGAAAGGAGGGTTGGGGTGGGAAAGACATTTTCTGTGCTGTGTGGATTTTTACTAAGTGTGTGTATGGGGAGGGGAGGGGAGAGAGAGGGAGGGGCAGGGGGGAGGAAAAGAGAGGAAAGGAGGAGGGGGAGATTCTTGTGCTTGAACTTTTCCTTCTGGTTTGGCTTCATCCCAGAACTCCCTAATGGAACCCAGGCGACCGTCCCCCGGGCCGTGGGGGTGGCACACAAAGACAAAGAGCGTGCTGACTCTGCCAAGCACTTCCCGTGGGTCCTCCCAGCAGTCCTTTGAGGTGGGTGTCCTTCGTCCATTTTAGAGATGTGGAGACTGAGGCCCAAAGAGCAGAGGAGAGAGGCATGAGCCCGAGTGGCTTCGGATTGGGCCTGAGCCCCTGCCCTGCCTCGTGAACTTCTCACAGAGGTGCTCTTGCTCCCTGTTAGGCCTGTGGCCCAGCTCAGGGCAGCCCAGAGGCATGTGTGTGGAGAAAAGAGGGAGACTCCTGGCTTCAGCCACCCACCTGGGGGATGAGGTCATGATTCC
>PVIA01005234.1:41649-119488 GCA_004024845.1 Tonatia bakeri
AACTTAGCAAAAAGCTCACAGTCTGAGACCAGAAGAGGCATCTATGAGAGCAGCCATGAGGGTCCTTCACTGGGCGGGCCAAAGCCAGGTCCAACCAACCACAGTCAGCATGTGCTTCCAGTGCTGTTTCCATCCCTGCTGTGGGGAGAGGCTGCTGGTCGGTCAGCTTTCGTGCACAACCCACACAACTCCCAAACTGTGTGACAAGAGCCACACCCAGCTGCCTCCCATCACACCTGAGTCTCAGTGTTTTCACTTTTAAAACAGGAGGACAGCAGGGCCAGGTGGTGTTGAGGACGGGTGGAAACCAGTAGGCAGAAGTCACCGGGGTTTGCTATGTTGTGAGCTCTCGATAAGGGTTAGTCTGCGGTCATCATTCCCTCCTGGCCCGTGGAAAGAGCTGAGTTTCCACATCTGGGGCAAGTGTGAAACCCCCACTTCATGGTGCTGGTCTGGACATTTAATTTGGAAACTCCACGTGGCTGTGTTGCTGGGGTGAAGGCCCACTCCACACTCTGCCCCCCGTGCCCAGTGACAACACACGTGTGCTCTGGGCAACTAGTCCCTGAGTCCTTTTACAGCCTCCTCGAGGCCAAGTGAGGGTTGGGGCAAGGAAGGGCCTGGCGCTCTTGCTACAGACCCAGGAACTGGGGCTCAGAGCCGGAGCTGAGGAGGGTAGAAGCAAAAGGAAGACAGATTTCACCTCCATATAAGGAAGAGCTCGCTGACAGGCACAGCTGCCCAGAAATGGAATGAACGAGCTGCCTTGGGCGGCAGTGAGTGACCAGTGGCCCAAGGGGCGCAAGCTGAAGGAGGTGGTCTTTGGGTGGAAATGTCAGGCAGAGGGCTCGGACACTACCCAGGGGAGGGCCGCTGGGACCCAGGGTTCTGCAGTCTGGCCAAGGCCTTGTGAGCAGGGACGTGGCTGTGGAAGGTCTGTGCCTGGGCCGGGGGCCAGAGCAGGGGCCCCTGCCCCGCAACAGCCCCGCAGACAGAGCTCCAGAGCTGCAACGGGGGGGAGCCAAGGCGCAGCCCCTCCCAATCAGCTTCCTGCCCACCCTCCCACCGGATCACAAAGCATTCACTTTTTAGAGAGGAATACCTACATGCAGCCTTTAAAGTTGGAACATGTACGGAAGTGCAAAGGAAGAAAGGAGTCCAGGCCCCTCCCCTCTCGGTGACGGATGCTGTTGCCTCCCGTCTTCTCTGAGCGCGTCTATTTTGGTTAGAAATCCTGGTGGACTCTAAATTTTTTTATTGAGATACAATTCACCCTTTCAAGTGGTTTTGGTATATTCACCCAGTTGTGCAACTACAGCCACCACCACCTAATTTCAGAACCTTGTCTTCCCTACGAAGGGAGCCCCTCCCCATGAGCAGCTCTGCCCGCTCCCCCCCACACCACAGGCCCCACCAGCCGCCACCACTGCCCGCTGAGCGCAGTCACCGCTTCCCAGCCTCCCTGTGCCCACCCCTGTCCCCTTCAGCCCTTATGCTAGCCAAAGGGAGCCTGCCAAAGCCCAAGTGGGGCCACATCCTTCCCTCCCTCAGCACGCTCCACGGTTCCCACCTCACACAGCAGTTAGGACCAAACTCACACCTGCGCCTCCAGTCCCCTGCGCACTCTGGGCCCTGCTGCCTATGCCCTCGGGTCATCCCGCTCCACTGAAGCTCCCTCTGCTCTGGCCAAGTGGGGCTCTTCCAACAGCCGGCCGGCCGCCCCTTCTCCCAGGAGCATTCTTCTCCCACCATCCACCCAGCTTTCCCTGCCCCCAGCTCTGCAGCCCCCCTTTCTCCTCCATAACACTGTCACCTGACAGACCCTCTGTCCCCTGACTTCTCCCCACTAAGATGGCAGTTCTGTCACTCAATGGCTTGTTCACACCCAGTGCAGAGTTACACCTCAGTGAATATTTGTGCTGTTTCCAATAATATAAACAATATGCAAGGAGCAATGCAAACCCAAGCCCTCACAGATCAGACATTGTGAACTGGCGGCCCCCAGCCTGTGCGCGTGCTCAGTTCAAACCGCTCTGTGCCTTTTATTAATTGAACCAGGGGAGGTCACGCAAAAATCCAAATTCCTGCTTCTCTTGAAAATACGGCTCTGGCCATCCAGGGCTGCACACCTGCATGACGTCCATTAGCAGACACTGAAGGGCTGGGCCTGGGGGCACTGGTGCCCTGGCTCTGGGGTCAAGAGCTGCCTCTGCCAGGTGGGCCCTTCACAGGCAGGAGGCTGTGAGGTCCTAGGAGGGGAACGTTTTGTTGCCCCTCAGAGACACCCCAGATGTGGCCCCCAGGGGGATGGCTTCCCTCCAGGAGTGGTTGAGTCCTCCCCTGTGGATGCTCCCTGCTTGACCCAGCCCACCCCTTACCGGCCTTTCCTTCCCAGGCTCACCAAGCTCCCTGTCACCCCTTGTAGCCACTGTGCCCTGTGCCTGCTCTCAACTTCATCCTTGTCTTCTAAGAGGCTCCCTAGGGCCTGCCCAGGGGCCTGGACATACCTTGTGAGCTAGGAGAGGAAAGGGGTATGACCTCCCCGCCCCCAGCTCACCCAGGCTAAGGAGGCCCTTGGGAAGCTTTGCTGAGGAACTGAATGAACGGCACCCACCCTGAGAGCCAGGAGGGATTAGAGGGTAACACACGCACCTAGAAGGGTCCAACCGAGTCACAGTGCCCACACACACTTGTTAATCACCTGAGTGCGCCAGTGCGCAGAGGCACAATGAGAGAACAGCTGGGGGAGGCCTGCAGTGGGGACACAGGCCCAGAGAGAAGGCGGGAGGGCTGGAGCCCCGACAGGAACGCTGCAGTTGGGTGTGTGAGTGTGCGCGTGCGTGCGCACCCACGCTGGTGAAGGAGGGGCTCCACAGTGGGCAGTGTTCTCCTGGGGCCTCAGTCCTACCTGCACCCAGGCCTCCCAAATCAGCAACCTCTCTGACCGCATAGCCCAGCCCTGCCCCCCACCCTGGTGAGGTTTTCTGGTGCTTCCTGGGCCGTGCCTTCCCATCCATCAGGATTTCACTGCATTCCTGTGAGTCATTCTCCAAACAAACCCAGGGAGGGAGAGGAGGGAGCCAGAGGGGAGAGGGAGGCTGGATGCAAACCTGGCCCTGCCTCCTCCCCCTGCCTGCTCTCCCACTCTCATGCATGCTTGGGGCCCCCACCCGGAGAGCTCTGGAGTAAGCGTCTGGTCAGTCTGTGCCACGGACTTGCTGTGTGACCTTGGGCAAGGCCCTGCCCTCTCTGGGCCCCTGGAGAAAATAACCTCGAAAGACCCCACTTGCAAGATGCATGAGCTTCTGAGGGGACTGTCAGTCTCCAGTGAGGCAGGGACGGGGTTGAGAGGGAAGATGTGCCCTAGTGTCCTTGAGGCAACCTCTGTCCACTTCCTTGTCTCAGGTCCCCCACCTTGGAAATGAGGAGAAGGCAAGTCCTCAGCAGGCACAGGGACAAGGGCACATCTGCCAGGTGCAGCTGGGCAGTGGCCAAAGCACAGGCAGACGCTTCATGCCAATCCCAGGTCCCAGGCCAGCTGCCGGCCCCAGCCCAGGGCCACTGAGGCCTGCACCGAGCCCAGCCTGTACAGGCCTTTCCCAGGCAGAGAGAGGTCCAGAATGGGAGGAGAGCCTCGCATGGACCCTGGCTCTGGGGGTAGGGGAGGAGACCTACTGAAAAATGGAGAAACCCCCATACCAGTAGTGAGGAAGGAGCCTCTGGCTGGGGGGTACATGCATGTGTGTGTTCACAGGACAGCTCCCCAGGAGTTAGTGGCTGTTTTTCCGTGAAGAGCTGGCTTCTGAGTCACCATCACTGTGCCTCCACCACTGACTGGTGGGTGTGTGCAACAGCCCGGTCCCAGTGAGTGTGGGTCTGTATGTGCTCTTGTGTCCTCAGAGCCCCAGAGCAAGTGTGTATTTGACTGTATGACCAAGGGCTGGCTGGTAGTGGGGGGCATGAGAAGGGGGTGTGGGTGTCCAAGAACGTGCCTCAGGCAGCAGGGTGTGCGGGTGTGCCTGCGTGTGTGTGTGTGTGTGTGTGTGTGTGTGTGTATACCGCTGCAGCAGACTGGCATCCAGGAGTGAGTGTGTGTACAAGAGAAATTCCTCCTGAAACACCAGCTCTGGAACTGCCTGCCCTGGCCTCTGTCATTCTCTCTGGCTCCCCGCCCTGGTGGCTACACCCATACATGTACATGCCCTGGGCACAGACTCCTAAGACTGGGAGCAAAGCTCCAGACCTCTCCCCATGCGCATGCCCTCACACATATCGCTTTGGACCTACTACTAGGGCTTGGTTCACAGAGCCCAGGCAGGGTCCAGCAGGTCACAGATCAGGCCTGGAGGCCATAGCTGGGCTGGTGGAGGCAGATCTAGGCTGCAGTGAGGCCAGGGGCCTGGAGGGGCATGGGAGTAGGGGCGGGGAATAGACCCAGGGCCCTGGAGGAAGGAGACCTTGGGGACAGCCAGAGGGTGCTTGGCAGCTGCTGCAGGCTGGGACTGGAACACCTCACGGTGGCCTGCGTGTTGGGGCGGTGGAGGGAGGGTCGGTTACAGGCACAATGGGACAGTGGTAACCAGAGCTGAAGGCCAGAAGGCGGGCAGAGCCTCTGGAGGGGTAGGTGATGAGAAGGAAGTCAGGGCCATGGGCACCTGGGGGCAGGGAGGGGCGTTTCTGAGTGTGTGAGAGAGATCAACACAGGGAGAGACCAAAAGGAACCTGTCCCCAACACAGCATCTGTAGACAGCGCAGAGGCAGAGGCTGAGGCAGCACGCAGTCTGAGAGCCCCAGTTAGCCCCCAGCCCCGCCTCTTCCCTGCTCAGACCCAGCTGCCTCCTCCAGAACAGCCCGGGCCCTCCACACACAGTCACTATCCTGACAGCGGCTCTGGGCTGCTCCCTGAGCGTTAGGGGAAGCCCCAGGCTTCGGGCCCTTCTTCCAGCAGGAGCCCCTTTCACTTCACACCAGGAAGACAGGGTGGCTGGCCTACTCTGCCTCTGGCAGTGACCCACAGGGAACTCCAAGATAGAGCGCCCCCTTTGTACCTGAAGTGGTGGCAGCAGGGTCCCCCGGCACAGGGACAGCTCCACAGCCCAGCACGTACAAAGCTGGGGTGTCTGGGTTGTTTCCATGTGGGCTTAAGCTTCTGAGCACAGAGAACAGGCTCCAGTCAGTTAACTGTCACACGGCCTGGGCAGGCACCTGGTCTCTAGACGCTGGGCCACTGTACTGTGCCCCTCACCTTGTCCAGAGTCCCTCGGTTGTTAGAGGAGAGTGTATGGGTAAGCAAAGGCCACCAGTGAGGGGTGGGGACCCAGGAACACGAAGGGTCCTTGAGCCAGATGTGGTAGGTAAGTGGCAAGCTGCCTGGGGAGGTCACAGCAGCAGTGAAAGGAAGGGGAGAGACCCCAGGAGCACTGAGGTCTCACCCTTCTGTTGTCCACTGGGGGGTCTCACCGGGGCCCCAGCCTCACTCTTGAGAGCAGCCCAGAGGGGAGGACTGGCCCAGAGGACGTGGAGCGAGCTCCTCCATCCAGTCTCGGCTGAAGGGAACTTGCATTATTAGACAAGCAAGAGGCTTACTGAGCTTCCCAGAGTTCATCAAGGGGAGACCCCACCACCACCACCCTGCTGTCATCTCCAGGGCCATACACTCCTGGAGAGGACCCACAGGCTAAGGGGTCACTAGGGGGAGGCAGTTGAACAGCAAAGGGGACGGAGCAGAGGGGCAGCAGGGGCAAAGCCTGAGAGGTCAGGGTGCCTACTCCTCCATTTTGGAGGGATGGGGTCGGTTTGACCCACCCGGCTGTAGCCTCGGAGGCCTGGGTCGGGCCGCAGTGCCTGAGGACCCGGGAGCCTTCTCCTGGTCTCCATGCTCTGTCTGGCCTCTCAAGTCCTCAGGAGCCTGTGAGTTCCTGAACCCGCTCAGGGCAGGCCTCAAATGGCTTCCACCCAACTCAGGATGAAAGCTAAGTCCTAGCCGTGGTCTCTCATGCACACTCTCTCTCACCCTACTGCAGTCACACTGGCCCCTTCACCATTTCTGCAACCTTTTCTGAAGCATGTCTACACCTCGGAGCCTTTGCCTGGCCTCTCCCTCCGCCGGGGGAGCCCTGCCGCTAGACGGCCGCGTGGCTCGCCTGCCTCCCTCAGGCCTCTGGCTGTTCTGACTCCTCAGTTTAAAACTGCAAATACCTCCTGACTCCTGAGACTCTTCCCTGCTGTGTTTTTTCTCAGTACACATTTACCGCTGCTAACACCCCGTGTAGCCCTTCACCAGAACAGAAGCTCCACCAGGGCAGGGATCGCTGCTTCGCTCGCTCACTGCTGCGCACCTAGAACAGGGCTTGGCACACGGCACGGGCCCAGTAAGTGTGTGTGGAATGAGTGAAACACATCGTTATTCAAGACAGGAAAGCCTCCCTTTGAATGGTGAAATCTTTTTTTTAAAAAAAGTCCTCCTTGCAGAAGTTTCAATTCTTTTTTTTTTTCTGAGAAGGCACGAGGAAGAAACACATGGCACCCCCTCCCAGCTTAGGCCTCACCCTCAAATTAATGGTTTGGTCTTGGGTGTGGGGGGGTGGTTCTCATCCTCAATGTTCAGTCCACCAGCCAACCTGCCTTCTGGACGTCTCCCCAGGCCATCACTCAGGCACCAACTCCACCCTGATTTCCCAAACCGTCCCCAGGCACTGTGTGGTGTGTCTATCCAGCCCACCACTCCCCCAGGCTGCTGGCGCTGCCCACAACCACTGGCCACCCAGGCCTGAGCTCTTCCTGCACCTGCGCCTCAGCCCAGCCTGCAATCTGGTCTCCCTCCCTCCAACTGCCTGTCTTTCCTTTTACCAACAATTCCTCCTCATTGCTGAGCCCAGAGCACTGACCCAAAGGGCAAAGTCCCCCTCCAGCTTAGCCATTACCCGGCCCCATCTCTGCTGGCCAGACCCACTGCCCAGGTGTCTGCCACTTCTCAGCCTATGCCCAAGCAGGACCCACCGCCCTGAATCTCGTTCCTTCCCTCTGCGGGGCTCTGCAAGTCTGACGCCCACCCTGCCCTTTCTGTGCCCCACCTCTGAGCCCTGCAAGGGAGGCCAGCCCTACCCCATTCTGGGCCATGCCCTGTCACTCTGCAGAACAATCTCCAGCTCCCCACCATCCTGTGGGCTCCTGTGGGCCTCCGAAACAGGTACTCAAGAGACATTTGCTGAGCGAATGAATGAATGAATGAATGAAGTACGCAAATCAGTGAGAAGGTGAATGAGAGAGTAAGAGTCTGAGTAGAACAATTCTAGAAGTAAGTCAGTTACGAAGTCTCTTTTTTTGCCGGGTCCCCTCTGCACCCCTCGCTCTGCGCAGGCCTTTGATAGGGGTCACACTCGGATAAAATGCCCGACAGTCAGGATGGGCTTTGCAGCTGTAACAAAACCCTCAAATCTCAAGGGCTTAAAACAACAAAGGTTTGTTTTCCATTCACACTGCATATCCAGCAAGTTGGCAAGGAGCCTCTGCTCACTGAACAGTCACACCTTGGGCCACCTAGGGAGAAACTTCGGGCCTCTCTGAGCAGAGAAGTGCTCTGCCTGGGAGAGACACAGATCTCACTGGCAAGCACTCATCACGTGACTCCACCTGCCACAAGCTGTCCAGGAAGCACTGTCCTACCACGGATTGGGAGCATGAGGAACTGAGAATTTTAGCCCAAAGTCCTAACGACACCTCTAATAACACCCACAGCCATACAAACCACAGAGGCCATGTACTGAGTATGTCCTGTGCTCTGGACTTGAAGTGGGGTTTCACTTAGCATTCCTGGCATTATCCTGAGGCCGATACTTGAACCAGTATGCCCATTTCCCAGATAAGACAACTGAAGCCCAAACAGCAAAGCACTGCAAGGTCACACAACTTACAAGTGCTGCCGAGACCCGAGCTCCCAGTTGTGTGATGCCCACCCTCCTGCACCCGCTGCCCAGCAGTCTCTCAGCTTCCCCCGCCAGGCTGGCTGGGGGTCAAGGGCTGCCTGTGCAGACAAGGAATCCCCATGTGAGCGCCATAGTGACTGCCCCCTGCCCCCTGAAAAAAAGCCTCCTCACCCTGCCCCATCCCATTCCCAGACCTCTCCAATAGGGCCCCAGAGAGGACAAGGCCAGTCCCAAATATTACTCAGAGAAACTGAGGCTCAGAGGGAGCAGCGATTTGGCCAAAGTCCCATGGGGGTGCTCTGCAGGACTGAGACGAGACCACAGGTCTGTGCACTGTGGCTTGACTGTCCCCCACTGCCGCGGCCACACTGGGGTTCTGGGGGGTGCTCAGCCTCAGCCAGGGCCCCTCAGCAGTGGTGCTGGTCAGGTCTACTCCACCTTCCCAGCAGGCAGGTCCACACAGGAAGTGTCCCCAGTCCCTGACTCAGCAAACCTGTGGTCCTGAAGAGCTGGGATGTGCAGCCTAGAACCTCAGTGCTCCCAGGAACAGCCTGAGGGAATGGAGGGAGGTGCGTCACTACTCCAAGGTTCCACATTTAGGATGTCTGAAAGCAAGGCCAGGGGCCTTCAGAGAAGCCACAAGGGGTCTGTGGACATTGGCACGGCACAAAAGGAAAGAGGTCAGTGGAGGTGAAAACAGACCCACCTGGAGTCAGATCCCAGCTCTGCTCTGTGGCCTTAACTTCTCTGGGCCTCAGTTTTCTCATCTGTAAAATGGGGTTGTGATTAAGAGTACAGATGGCATACCCAATACCTGACATATAGTAGGTACTCAACAAACATTATGGCCTTTGATTGTTACTTTTTTTTTTTTTTTGCCCAGCAACCCCACCATCAATCTGAGCAACAGATTATGATTAGCATCTTTCTAGGGCTACACGGGGGCATCCACACCAGAAAGGACCCTGGTTCTGGTGGCCAAGCGAATGCACTTCTCTCACATGGTTCCTTCTGAAGGCTCCCTGCCTAGGTGCTTGGTCAGAAAGAGCTCCCATGATGCACCCAAAGCCCCGCTTTGGGAATCCACGTCCCCAGCAGCACCTGACTCAGTGTGGCCAGCCCATCAGCCCTGCCTCCTCTGCGCCCATTCTTTGTCTAGAAGCCCAGAATCTCCAAGTGTGCTCACTCCCACCTCTCCCTCCCCTACAGCTCCTGGGGGTGGAAGCAGAGGGGCAGAGTGAGGAGCTCTACACACAGCTCGCTGCCCTGGTCATCCAGTCTGAAAGTACTCATTGAGCGCCCACTCCATGCAAAGTGCTATGCCGATGACCGGGAGTGACAGAATTGAAATGGGCATGGCCACACCATCCCTCGGGCCCACAGCCTGAAAGGAACACAATAGGCACTAGTGGTGCAGCCCAGCCCAGTGGTTCTAGACACAGGCTTTGAGCTTGTACAAACCTGCATTTAGGGACCACCTCTGCCCCTTCCCA
This sequence comes from Tonatia bakeri, assembly GCA_004024845.1. NCBI lineage: Eukaryota > Metazoa > Chordata > Mammalia > Chiroptera > Phyllostomidae > Tonatia > Tonatia bakeri. The sequence continues at coordinate 51,068 of PVIA01005234.1, forward strand.
GCTAAGTGAGTTTGGGTATGTTGCCTGACCCACATGGACCTCAGTGTCTCCATCTGCAGAATGAGATAGCACCAACTTCACCTCATGGATGGTAACGGGCTACTGAGTCCCAAGAGCTTTACGCAGAACCTGGCATTTAGTAGCTGCTCAACCCACGTGAACCTCATTCCTGGCCCTGACTGGCTAAGGGCAGAGCCCGAAGGCATGCCAGTGGAGACCTCCCCCCAGGTTTCCACCACCTCATTAATCAGGGAGGACTGTCCACCCGGCTGTGATGCCACCTGACACCCCTGGCAGCCTGCCAGTTCACCTCCATCTCATCTGCAAGGACATCTGGGGATAGGGATGGAGCCTGCCAAGTTCTGGCTGAAAGCCAGGCAGGCTGGGACCCCAGCAAACCAGAAGGGGCCCACCCAGCAGGCCTCAGTGACACTAAGCCACACAGGTCATTGTGACCTGCCCACAGCTGCACATGTATAGGTAGCCCATAGTGAACTCCTGAGGGCTGGGCTGGTGGGCGGCAGCCAGGCTGAGGCTGGGCCGTATCCTGAGGGCAGTGGATGGCATAAGCCTGCTTGCCATCAGAGGGTCTAAGTTTGGCCCTCTGGGCAGCAGGCAGCCACTGAAGGCTGTTAGGGGGCAGAGGGATCTCTGCCTGCCTCTCCAGCTTCATGCCTCACTGTCCTCTACTGAGCTCAAGTGTCTGTGGCTATTACTCCCACCCCCACTGTACCAGACTGCGTTTTGCCCAGGCCTTTGCTCCAGCTGTCCCCTACCTAGAATGGTGTTCCCAGCTGATTCGCTGGAAACTGATTTGCTCACGTGTGCCCTTCTTCTGGGCTGAGCATAGAAGCCCCTGCCAACCTGCCCAGCCTGGGCTCGAAGACAGTCCTCTGCTTCCTCTACATCCCTCCGTCTCACATTAGAGGGCAGTGCTGCTTGCCAAGGCCTGGGAGGCAGAGCGGGGCTCCCCGCCAGTGGTCTCCAGGTGGACACTGCACTTTACTTTAGGGTTCTTCCTCGGAGATGGCACGGGGAGGTGATGCAGGAGCCCATTTGGAGAGATGGTGTGGTTGATGCAGACCAGAGGGGAGGAGGAACCGAAAGGGGCAGAAAGGGGGTGCTGAGGTGGAGGAGTGGAGAAGGGAGAGGAAGGAGGATGGGGCCATCTTGGAGAAACCCCATGACAGTCTCACCTACTCCCTCTTTCCTTTTCTCCTTCCCTCTGAAGAAAGGAGAGGGGTGAAAGGGGAGGGACTGAGGGAGAGACGAGAGGACTCAGGCCCTTTGGGCCCAAGGCCCCACCTGGTGGTGCACACGGTTGGAGGGAGAGCACGGGCAGATCCCACAGGGAGTCCTCGTCTCCAGGCTTTCCTGAGGCTCCCGTCACTCCCCACCACTGCCTGGCTGGTCTGTGTGGAGGGCTCAGGGCAATACTGTGGCCCCAGCCCTGGGCCTTCCCGGGGATAATACAGAGAGAGGGCGTTCAGACCAGACTGTCCTCAAGGGACTGTGGGGACAGGGGATAGGGCACACTGTTCAGCCTGGGCTGCTGCACCCAAGGGAGGGACCAGATAGATCCCAGGGGGACAAAGGCTCCTTTTGGAGGGGCAGGGAAGGATTTTCGAGAGGGAGAGGGGGCCCTTGTTCCAGGCAGTGGGGACAGTTTCTGAAAGGCCTCTGGTGACCTCTCAGAGGTCACATGGGACGCCCTCCAAGATGCCTGGCACACACTGAGTGGCCACCACAACTACTGTTGGTGCAGAGCAGGGTGGCACCAGGTCAGTGGGCAGTGGCTAGTCCCCAAGCACCTTGAAGGCCAGGCCAGAGACTACCAGGGCCAAGAGGCCAGAGGGAGGGTGGTACCTGAAGTGAAGGACCCTGCCCTGCCCCAGAGCATTGCTCCCCACCAGCTCTGCTCTCAGAAGGTGAGAGGGGCCGGGCCGAGGCCAGCAGGGAGTCTCGGGCCACCCCTGCCGCCAGGCCTGCATAGGTACAGTTAAACCCACCCCTTTACCACCATGAAGCATTAAAAAGACCCTTGGAATGTGGCAGCACCCCTGCAAGGGCAGAAGGCAAACACAGGAGGGGCAGTGGGGGTAGCTGCCTGAGAGCTGGAGCTGGACCCAGGCTACCGGCCCTTACAGGACTGCTAGGGCAGGCCAGCACGGGGTGCGGCATGGGCCTGAACCCAACCCCAGGGCGCCCAGCCCAGGCCCCAGGAGTAGGCCTGTGGAGGGTGAGGGAGGAAGTCCAACAGAGAGGGGCAGGTGTCTCTGTCCCAAAGAGACTGCCGGGAAAACTGAGACCAGGAGGGCCATGTGACTCACACAGGGTCCCCCAACACGGGAGTTAGCTTGTAAGTGATTCATTTACTCAACACAACAGCAGTACCAGCCAACACTTGAGGCTATTATAAGTACTTAAAAATTCTCTCACTTAGGGATCCCCCAGCAACTCCAGGAGCCAATGGGTACTTGCTATGGTGACCCCATTTACATAGGAGGAAACTGAGGCTTGGAGAGGGGCACTGATTTACCTGAGGTCTCATGGCTGGTGAAAAACCCAAGGGGAGGATTTGAACTTGGGTAGCCTGGCCCCTGAAGCTGGGCTCTTAACCACATTGCTACAGGACAGGGCTGGGAGGAGTGGCCTGGTAGGGGTGGGACTGTGGCTCTAGGGAAACTCTGCTGTGTGGACTGGGCCAGACTGTAGTCTGCACCACCAATCATAGCCTCGAGGGAAGATGAGCTGTAAGCTGGAAACTGGGGTGAAATCACCCAAGGACTGCTCACTGCCAATTCATTTGTTTTTTTCTCCCCAAACACTGGGTGGGCCTTCAAAATGGGTCTGTGGGCAGGATGTGGCAGGAGGACAGTCAGTTTGCCTCCTCAGTCTAACACACAGCACAGTGCCTGGCAATTAATAGCTGCTCAATAAACTCATCTGGCGAGTGAGCAAATGAGTACATGAACAAATGCCTCCCTCTACAACCGCGGGGCAACAGGGACTGCTTTTCCAATTTCATCTCTTCCAGGCTTCCTTCCACCCAGCCCGGCGGGTGACTCTGTGAGAGCAAAAGGGCTAAGACAGAATGGCAGCTGGAGCCTGAGGCAGGAGCGGCGTGCTCTGTGGCTCCGGGCGTCCCCTGGGGCAATGCCTCGGGCATTCCAAAGTCTAGCTTGTTGGCAGTAGATGTCTTGAGGGCCCTGGAAGAGGAGATACGGGCTGTGTGAGTTCCACTCAGGGATGATGGAGCTGGAAGGGAACTCAGATGCCTGAGGAGCCCAGAGAAGGTGGGCAGTGGTCTGGGGCCACAGCCAGGATCCCGTCTCCTGACTCGGGCAAGTCCTGGCTGAGCCTTCCAGGTGCCTGGGAGCACCCTGCAGCCGGGGACAGGACTCCCTCCCTCCACCAGAGAAGCTCTTTGTGTGCTTGCATGCCTGCCTTGGCTTGTGATGAACGTGCATTCCCATACAGGAATGTGTAATGACACAAATAACTTGATTATTTGGTTACTGTCTTTCCACCTTGGCCACGCCTCCCCAAGGGCAGGGATTATGAACACCCAGATCATAGCTGATTTCAGCCCTGGCACAGCAGGCTGCAAACGTATCTGTCGACCAGATGAAGTATTATTACTATGAACAGTCACAGTGCCAAAGAACAATGAATACTAGTGTGGATACTCCTGCCTCCCAAATCCCTTCAGCACCCTGTGCCCTCAGGCAGCTGACTCAGGGGCCTAGATGGGCCTCGATGCCCCCAAGAGCTGAGCTGGCTGGGGGCTGCAGGCAGGAGAAGGGCTTGGCCCCCCTCTTCCCAACTTGACCCTGAGACAGACCCAGCCCCTCAGTCGCTGGCTGGACTGCAAAGGTATCTGTCCCAGAGGGGCCTTCAGCAGCCTCATTAGGAAAGTAGTGACAGATGCATTAGCTGCTAAGGTAGTGGGGAGGGGGAGCTGAGGGCTGTCACAAGGCTGAAGAAAACCAAATGCTGGCCACTTTCCCACTTTCCGGGCTACTGGGCCCCATCTGGGCCAGGGGCTGCAGCTAGGGAAGGGAGAGAGACGACATCCCAAGTGCAGAGTCAGTCCCAGAGCTGGGACTGGCTGCTGGCACTCGGGGCCCAAAGCAGGGTCTTCCCATCATTCCTCATCCCTGCTGCCTGCCTTCTGGCCGGACTCCACTGAGTGTGTGAGCCTTGGCCAGTCCCTTCCTCATCTGGGTCCTGGCTGCTCTGGTCCTAATGCTCTGCACAAGAGGAGCACCAGGGCCTGGGAACCCACCACAACGTCACAGCCTGGAAGAGTCACAGAAACTGAAGCCCAGGGAGGGACTGCCCCAGAGCAGAGTACTAGAGTGAGAGCTGTGTTCTGCATTGGGGTCTGGCTTGGCCGCTAACAGACTGTATACCCTCTGGACTGCAGTTTCCCCATCTGTGAAATGTGGGCCTGACCCGTCCTGCCCTCCGAGGTCCTCCTAGTCTTTGAGCCACAGAGCAGGGGAGACCCAGTTCCACTGGAAGAGGGTCAGACATTGTCAGTAATCCTTTGGCCCCCAAAGCCCATCCTTCCTGGAGCCTGAGGCTCAGAGTCACAGGATTCAGGTTTGCCAGGCATCCCATTCTTTTCAGTGCCTAGGGCCAGGGGGGCAGATGCAACCCAGCCAGTGGCCACTGCCTCCGTGGGTGGTAAAAGCCCTATGCCATACTCCACACACACAAAGGAACAGGCCTCACACAAAAGGACATACAGACAACACCCAGGCATACACTTAGGCCCCCCGCCCACAAATGCAGACACATACATATACCACACACGGAGAGGAGCACCCCCCCAGCCCACCCAGTGTTACAGATACCACCATACATTGAGCACCCAAGACATGCTCAGACAAACCCACCCCCTCGGCTCAGCCCCTGCCCAGACTCAGACAGCCACACACTGGTCCCAGTCACAAACGCAGACCCCTGCTCTACACAGATCACACATGCAGGCACACACTCAGAAGTCTGTTAGACTGCTCATACATGTGCCTGGATGAAGCAGCCGTGGGAGAACCACCACCCCTTCCATGGACAGAACCCTGCAAAACAGATGTAGACAAATGCTGCCCATATACATGGGCCGGATGCCCAGACACACACCTGTCCTGCCACTTGGTTACAGTTCCCCGGGGCGGGCAGCACTTAGCCTGGAAGAGCAAATCCAGATAAAGAAATCCTGTTTGGAACATCAATCTCAGCCCAACCTGACTATCTCCTTGCTATAGGTAAAGCAAACTGGGTCTTAAATATTTGATAAATGAATAAACCTGTTCAGAGAATATAATTTACAGGGCGGTTGGCTGCGGGCTCACAACCTCCTTCCGTATCTTCTCATCTCAGAGAGCACACAGTGCTGGTAGCAGGTGACGGCTAGTGGGGCATGGGGTCCGGTGTCCCAGCAGCCACCCCTCTGCCAAGGACGTTATTCCCGGGCACAGGGGCTCTCTGTGATTTTCCACTAAATCCAGCTGCTGCTAAGGAACAGGGCCCTGCATTCTCTTATCTCTTCGGCTCCCCCCTTCAAGCCCTGGATGCTTTTTGAAAGTCAGCTCATCCCTGGCAACTGTGATTTTCCAAGGCCTGTTTCACGCAGGGCTTGGATGTGTCGTAATCGAACTGTTCAGGAATGGGGGAGATCTGAAAGCAGGGAAGTGCGGGACTAAGGGCAGCTTGTAGCTGCACCCAAGGGGCAGCTGAACAGAGGCTATGCCTGAGGCCAGGCCCGCATGCCCCCAAGGAGAGGCCAAGGAGTCCAGGGTAGCAGAAACTGGTTTCTAAGACAGAGAGGGGGAGCAAAAGGTGGGTAATAGGACCAACAAGGGGTCTTTGAGTCTGAGGCTGGGCAAAGGAGACCCCAGATGAGGCTGTCTGAGACCTTGCTGCAGATTTGCCCATCTGGCCAATTAGAGCCCCTTGCTACTGGAGTCTAAATATCAACTGGGCCCATAAGTCTTCAATGTCCCTGCCCAAGCTGGAGGGCCTCCTGGGCCCCAGCAAGCAGCCCCCTGGGCCCAAGCTGCTATCAGTCAGTGGCAGTGGGGAAGGGCTCCCGGGGTCCACAGTGGGCAGAAGATAAACAAAACTGAAGTGACTGTGCAGTCTGGCCCGTCTCTGAAGCCCTCCCAAGATGTGGTTCCGGTTCCCTCAAGACTCTCACCGACTCAGGAAAAAGGAGCATGATATTCAACATTAAGTGAGAAAGGAGATCAAATGGTATTTACAAGAGAAGTGGTGGTGTGCTCAAACAAAAATCACCAAACCAGCACCAGCATGAACAGTCAGATGTGGCTACGGTTGAAGACTGGGAGTATGAGAACTGTTTTTCTTTTAACCTGTTGTATTTTCCAGGTCTATAATAAACCTGCCCTCCACTTATAGTGAGGAAAAGAGCTATTAAAACCACCAAGTGCCTTCAAAACCAAATATACAGCACAACTCCATATTTTATATTTATTATATTTATCATGTTTATTGTATGTCTACAAAAAAAAAGTTAACAATGGTTATGTCCTAGGGGTGGGATTTGGGAGTTTTTACTCGTTTTCCTGTATTTTTAGGTTTTTCTAAAATCAACATATTAATAACCTGATAAATTAATTAAAACTGAAATGCTTAGGACTGGGAAATAATTTTTATTGATTGATTTTTAGAGAGAGAGAGGAAGGGAGAAAAAGAGAACCATTAATTTGTTGTTCCATTCATGTATGCATTAGTTGGTTGATTTAGGAGGAAGCTCTCTAATGAACTGAACAACCCAGCACGGGCAGGAAACTTTCTGATTTCAGGTTTGAGTCCCCACCCGCGGCAACTGAAGTCCCTTCTCACTCTCCTGTGCGCGCGCCCTGGTCGAGGCTCCAGCAGAGCCGAAGGACAGCTGCTCAACCGGCATACAGCCTCCCCTCCCAGACCCACAGGCGGGCATTAAATTCAGCTGCCTGCATAGTCCAGGTAGGAGTGCACAGAGGCCAGCTGAGTAGGTGTCTCTGAGGAGACTTGGAAAAGGGGACCCTGCAGTGAACGGTAGGGAGCTGATGACACCCCCAGGAGTGGGGTGGGGTGGAGGCAGGGCCGGGTTGCAGCAAAATTCCAGAAGAGGCTGCCCCTGGGCAGGCAGGGTGCCCCAGCTCAGGAGGTAGGAATGTGCCTCCCATCCAGGCAGTCCAATGGCTGGGGACCAGCTGGACAAGGCCTGTGCTCGTGTTCCTGCGCTGGAGGGAGGCGGCTGGGACGAAGGGTCCAGTCCCGGTGTGACAGGGGAAGGGGAGGGGGGGTGCGGCGGGAGGGGGCATTCCCTCCCCTCCTCTCTCCGGCCTCCCACCGCGCGCACAGCCATGGCTATGGTGCTGCGGGGCTGCGGACTTTGGGGAAGCGTGGCCTGGAGCTGGAGACCGGCCCCCACTGTTTCAGGGGCCCCAGGAGCCATCTCTCCACAGTCCCTGATGCCGAGTGGTCGGCTCGCCAGCACAGACGCGCGTCTCCGGGGACCCAAGCGGCCAGTGGCTCAGAGCCCTGAGTTCCGGGAACTATCCAGCTTCGGCGAAGGGGTGGAGCCTCGGCAGCGCAGAGCAGGCCGGGACCCAGCGCTGCCTGGGCAACGGGAGCGCCCCGCCCCTCCCAGTGCAGTGGGCAGTAGACCCCGGCAGGTCTGGGCCGACTCGAGGGGGTGGCCGACGCGGTGGGCGCTGCGGCAGGGGACTGGAGGGGAGGGCAGGAAGCTCGGCGTTTGCCCTGTCACTGCTCCCTCGGAGGCCGGGGAGGGTAGAGGAAATGGCCCCGGAGGCTGTCACCAAGCTGCCTGCGTGTCTGGTCGGACAGCTCCCACCTAAGGCTCTCTCCTGAAGCCCCAGCCATACCCTGCCCGGGAGAAGCGGGACCGGAATTTGACAGCCTCTCCCTCAAGATGGCTCCGCGCCCTCTCCCAGACAAGGCCCTGACTTCCCCGCTCGGTCCCTTCCCGACATCCGGTTCCTGGGCCCGCGTCAGAGATGCCAAGGGTCTGCTACTGCACAGCACGAACCCGGGTCCCCTCTGCAGGGCTGCCGGCGGAGCCCCAGAGCGCCCACCGCTCTGGGCAACCGTCCCTGCCCTCCCAGGAGACCCAGCTCGGCTGGCAGCTGCCCGGGTAGACCCTGACACCCTCTTACCCGTGACTTCCCAGCAACGAAGGGGCACAGGGGTAGGAGGGAGCTCCTATGGGTGCTCCAGGTGACTGCCTTCCCTGCCCAGGTTCAGTGGGCAGACAAGCCCAGATCTGTCAGGGGGTGGAGTGGCACGCAGCTGGGGTTCAGCCAGGCTGGGACTCCTGGTGCCTGTCCACACCAGGTGGCACTCCTCGCTGCCTGGCCGCCTGGCCTGGGCTGCTCTAACACGCAGAGTCATGGCCTGGCCACCTTCCTCCACCCCTCCCCACTACCACTGGCCTGGCTTCCCTTCTGAGCCGCTGATCTGCAGCCACACAAAGCCCTGTTTGTTTGCTTTCTCTGCTGTTCCCCCTGGATCTGATGTCTTTCTCTGCTACCTGCGGGCCTGGCTTCCTCTCCAAGCTGCCTTCCCAGCCAGCTGAAGGGGAGGAAGCAGCCATTCCAGTAAACCCTGACTCACAGCCACCCTAGAGTTCCACAGTTCCTCAAATCCCACCTCCCTAGTGTGAGGGGCACCCACCCAGCCAGCCTGGCCTGACTGCAATGGGGCCCCCTGATTGCCTCTCTGGGTATGTAGGGTGTCAGCTGGGTGGAGCAGCAGAGATGCCTCAGCCAGGGCCTGGGCAGGGGGAGGGGAGCCAGAGAAGCCCCGCCAACCTCCCTGTCCTTTTGTGAGCAAGGCTGTTTTGTTTGCCCATCAGGAAGGTGGCCCCTGATTTCCCAGCAACCCGCTGGCTGCTGGGAGATAAGAAAATAAATGTGACCAGGAGGGCTGAATTGGAGAATGCCAAGAGACTCCCTGGTCTCATGACCCTTGCCCACCCCTCACTCTTTTAGGGGTTTTTAGGTATCTCAGACTCTTGGATGAGGGCTTACAGGCTGCAAGGGGGACCTCCACTTGGTGGGTGCCCTGTCAGTGCCCACCCTAGACAGCTCTGCAGTGTCTGGGGGAGTCCTATCAGGCAGAGGTGAAACAGGGCTTTCACAGGCAAAGAAAAATAAACACCCGCATTCCACACCACCTTCTCTACCTTTCTCTCCTTTCAAATAAGGAAACCCAACACTGATACTGCACAAAGACACCACAATCTCGCTGGCTCTACCCAGGGTGCTTTTAGGGCACCCTGCCACTTGGGTGGCCAGGGGCAGGATGGCCTCCCTGGGCCTCCTTCTTCCCCTTCCATGCAGAGTTTAACCCTTACACAGTAATTCTAGGATAAAGGAACGGCTATGCCCACTTGAAAGATGACAGGATGCTCCAAGAGAGAAAACTGTAGGACTAAAACCACCTCGGTTAGAATTCAAGCTCACTTTTGTCTGACTCCAAGCCCTAGAAACTTATAGTTGGTGATTATCTGCCAAGTGGCTCAGTGACCAGCAGGCAGGGCTTGGCTTTGGTGCCCAAACAATGTGGCCTCCAATCTGGGCTCTGCCACTTGGTTGCTATGTGACCTCAAGCAGGTCACCAAACCTCTCTGAGCTTCAGTTTTCTTGACAATCTCTACACGGCAGTTAATAAGGCTTAGAGAGAACCACCCAATGCCCAGTACAACAGCAGACATTCATTAAATGATGGCCTTTTTCCACAGTCCCTCTCAGCATCCAAAGAAACAGGCATTCATTCACTTAATACTAGGCCCAGGCCTCTCCCACTTCTGCTTCCACCACCTGGTCCTGCCAGCAGGCAGCCCCCAGGCACCATCTCTGGCCCTCGGGTGCTCAGGCTAGGCCAAGGGCTGCCAGGCTGAGCTCCACAGGTTGCTGTCCTGCCCAGGAGACCAGAGCTTCTAAGTTTAATTAGCCAGGGAGGGGCCCCAGGGGACAATATCACCTCCATCCACATCCTGCTGGACTCAGGGAGAGAGAACCACTCAATTAAGTCTGATTTGGCAAAACGTCTGCTTTTTGTGCTATTTCAGGCCATATGGGATTTTCTGTGCTTGTGTGAAAGGTGTCCTAAACACTGTTCCTTCGACCTCCCCCACTCCTACTTGTTCGAGATGAAAATTTTGTTCTTTCTCCCCCTTCTCTCCTTGTTTCTGCTTCTCTCCCCGACCTAGCAGAGAGATGCAGATGAAAGGAGGGGCAGAGGCTGGGCCCCCAGAGGAAGGTGGCACTCCCACTGCTCACACTTACGCAGGTCCCACTGCGCAGTCCCCCAGAGCTCAGGATGTTAGGAGCTGTAGTTCCCTCCCACCAGGCGAAGGCAGCCATTTCTCTGGCTTGTGTCCCCTCCTCACCTCTGGAAGCCTCTGGGGCTGGGTCAATTTCTGTCGCCTCTTCAGACACACACCAAATATCCACCCTTCCCACTAAACATTTTTGGACTTTCTGCCTCTGAGCTTTGCTTGGGCTGCGCCTCCTACCTGGAAAGACCTCCTGAAAGGTGCCCACTCTCTGCGGAGTAGACAGCTTCTGCCCTCATTCTGCACTTCCCCGTCTTAGCTTGCAACATCATTATATGTAATCATAATAAATCCACACAAGTGCAATTCTTTAATGTCCGCTCCTTACAGGACTGTAAGCTTCACAAGGGCAGGGGTGGCACCCAATTGGTCACCACTGTTTCTCCAGGGTGGGGCTTCCATTCACTTATGGACATCTTGGCCCTGTGGACCCCTTGGGCCACTTTGCCATGACGGCTGTTCCTGTGTATCGGAGGGTGTTTGGCGGCACCCCTGGCTTCTACCCACCAGGTGCCAGCACCTCCCTCACGGAGACAACTAAAATGTCTCCAGAAAAGGTCAGCATGTTGCCTGAGGGTTCTGCCCGCCGAGGACATTCAGATGGTGAGAACCACTCCTCTTGGACGCCTGCTCTGCGGCCTGGCACAGTCCCCCCCCACCCCCCAAGAAATGAATGCATGGCTCTCCCCTTATTTTACCTCTTAACCCCTTACTGTAATCATTATACATTTCACTGTCTCATCAGACTGGAATCTCCCAGAAGACAGGCTCATGTGACCTCAGCTGTATATCAATGCCGAACGTCCATAATATTTGCGGAAGGAATAATGACCAAAGCATCAGAAAGCACAGTGTTAACATCCAGTGTGGTTCCCCCTTCCCTACCACACACTGGATCACTGTGTGACTTTGCTACAGGGGCTGAACTACTCTGGGCCTTGGTCTTTCCCATTCATTGTGATAATTTTTGTCCTATAGTGTCGGTGAAAGGTTATAACTTCCCATTTCTAAGGAGCTGTAGCTCCCAAGAAGAAATCTTTCAGGTGATTTTGAATTTACATTTATGTTTTCAGAGAATTATTATTACTAATAAGCAATATCTATTAAGCTCTTTGCTATGTGTCACATACAGTTAAGTGGCCTTAAAGGTACCATCTCATTTAATACTCCTAAAACGAAAACCACAAAGTAGGTGTTGTGAGTTTTACTGTTTGATGAATGAGGAAATAGATGCCGGAGAGCTGGAGGGGCCCGCTGCCTAAGGATGTCCAGATATGGTTTGGTGGCCTCTGGCAACTGAGGGTATCAATCAGAAAACACTTTCAGCCCCGGCTGGTATAGCTCAGTGGATTGAGCGTCAGCTTTCAAACCGAAAGGTTGTAGGTTCCATTCCGGGTTGGGGGACAGACCTGGGTTGTGGGCCAGGTCCCCAGCTGGGGGCATGTGAGAGGCAACCATCTGATGCCTCTCTCCCTCTCTTTCTCCCTGCCTTCCCCTCTCTCTAAAAATAAAATAAAATCTAACAACAAAAAAGAAACCACTTTCATCTTCAATATTTGATACTGAACTTCTTCCTAAAGCCTGTGAAGCCCACGTGGTGCCAGGCAGAATGAGGCCTCTCTGGGCGACGAAGCCCTGGCAGGGCCTCCACACCGCCAGCTTCACCCTCTCCACGCCCCTGCTGCAGGGAGCTGTGCAAAGGCCCAGGAGGCCAGAGGTGGAGGAGTGCTGGGTCTGGAGCCAGGTGCTTGGCGTGGAGCGCTGCCACTCCCTGCCCAGGTGCCACCCCTGTCAGAGAAGTCCTGGCTGGGACCAACCTCCCTCAGCATCAAGCTGGTCTGGGAGATTCTCCAGGGCAGGAAAACAAGGAGGAGGAGGAGGAAGCATTCTCTAGCACTTTCCACATCAGGCCCTATTTTAAATATTTTATCTGCATTAACTTACTAACCTTCCTAATAACCCAGTGAGGCAGGTCCTCCCATTTCCCCATCTGACAGATGAGGAGACCGAGTAAAGGAAATACTTGCCCAAGTTAGTAAGAAGTGAAGTTGGGATCTGAGCCCAGGCAACTGAACTCCAAAACAGGCGTGCTTACCCACTATGTGGTACCAGAAATGTTCCACGTTAGTGGCTGTGCCCCAGCACCCTGGGGCAATGTGATCTATGAGTGAGTGAATGAATGAGTGAGTGAACGAATGACTCAGTTTGTAGTTATACTGCCTCTTCGCTGCCTCGGAAATCACACGTTGCTGGATGCTCTCTCAGGGTTCTCCTGCACTGCTGGGGCAAAGCCCCCTTTGGAAACAAACTCTGACCAGAAAACTCTAATTCTCACCTGCTCTACCATCCCACAGACACGGCCCAGTCTGTCAGTCTCCCGGCTTCCTCCTGACTGGGAAAGAAACTTTGTTTCAGCCAGTGTTATCTCACTGATAGTTGACTAGGTAGCTGCAACCTGGTGTGAAGCAGAATGGGAGAATAGTGATCTCTTCTTCCTCTTGCGAAGTCTTTTAGTCATCCTGTGCACTGAAAAGTTGCAGGTTCGATCCCTGGTCAGGGCACCTATAGGAGGCAATCGATCAATGTGTCTCTCTCTTTCCCTTCCTCTCTTTCTGAAATCAATAAACATATTCTCAAGTGAAGGTTAAAAAAAAAAGTTAACAGCCACATGTGCTGCCTGTAACTAGGAGGGGCTGGTGATTATGCCCATTTTAAAGGGTCGTGGAGCTTCAGAGCAGGCAGAAGGACCTGGGGCTGAGCCAAGGCTGGCCTGACCCTCGTGTCTGTGTTTGTGACCCAGAGCTCAGGGCCTCAAGAGGAAACCGATGCTCAGAGAGGGAAGTGACTTGCCTGAAGCAACAGTTGGAACTAAACCTCTTCCTGATTCCAGATCTAGTGGTTCCCCCACTGTGCTGCACTGTGGACAGGCCCGTATCCAAGGAGGGAGCTCCGCTCAAGTCTTCACGTTTTCCAGGGAGATCCCCTACCTGGGGCCTTTCCACACTGAGCTAGCCCACTGCCCCTGTTCTGTCGGTCCTCTCCACTGGGTCCCCTTCTTCCTCAGCCCAAGCAGTTGACCAGAGGAGAGGGAAGATGCCACCCAGCCCAGGCTTTCTACCCCACAACTCCTAACCAGTGGCACCCCGACACATACACCCTGGGCCCTGCCACACCTGTTCCCCCTTCACAGGGCTCACTCCTGCCCCTCCCCAGCATCCTGGGTTCCTTCTCTCCTGAGCACGATCGCTTTGTGCAGAAAATAGACGGTGACTGTCCATCTGTCTGGGGTGGGGCTGCAAGGCCAGAAGACAGCACGCTCATCTCCAGGACCACGGTGCGCACAGGGCTGAGGGGAGAAGCCGGTGAAGGCACATCTGCTGAAGGAAGGGACGGCAGACGAATGAACAAATGTCCAGGGTCGTGGGAACCCACAGCACTCTGGATTTCTTTCCTGACGCTAAGCACACCATCCGGCAACAAGAACATGTCCCTCACTCTTTTTCATGTCTCTCCCCCACCCCATCTCTGTCTCTCTCTGTCTCCCCTTCCCCTCAACCCCTCCTTCTTCTCCTCCTACCCCATCTCCCTCTCACGAGAAGCAGGAGACAAGGCGTCTGTTTCGGTCTTGGGAGGCAAAGAGGAAGGTGAAGAGCATCTCAGGTGGAAGGAACAGGCCCGGCAAATGCACAGAGGCAGGGATGTGTTGTGCATGTTGAGCCTGGGGCAGGAGGGCTGTTCTGGAGGAGGGAGCGGGGCAGATGGCGGCAGAGCAGGTGTGGGAGGCCAGAAAGAGCCCTTGTAGCCTGGGAGGGACTACAGACTGGACTTTTATCCACAATGCTGCCAGGAAGCACAAGCCCCTGGCAGTACCTGCTGTGGTTGAGAAAGATCAGTCTGGTAGTGTGGCCCATGCAGAGAGGGGGCAGTGTGGAGGCAGGAAGGCCAGCAAGGAGACCCAGCCAGAGCCCAGCCTCTTCAGCCAGCGGTTCTTCTGAGTCAGCCCCACCCCTTTGGGCCGTGGTAGAGGCCACACTCCTTTCAGCCTCCAGAGACATGCTGCACGTTCCCTCTGCCAGGAGTGCCCCTCTCCTCCTTACCCACCTGTGTTTGAAGCCCCTGCTCCAAGCCCCGTCTTCTATGAAGCCCCCACCTCCACAAGGCCCCAACTCTGGCCAAGACTGAGCACACTTGCTCCTGAATCCCAAAGCTCAGGTTGTCTGTTCCACCCGCCTTGGAATTGAATCATGCACCACCTTCCTCTGCTCCCCTGTGCTCGGGCAAGCCTCGCTGAAGATGCTGCCCTCTACTATCCCCACATCGTCCCCATTAACAGCTGCATGGTGCTTTCACAAGGGCCTGCTCCCAGCATCAGCCCCGGCACAAGCTCCCATGACAGTGCTGGTGCCTCGGGTGGTGTCCGGGTCTCACTCACCCACTGGGCTGCGCTCCCTTGGAGGTAGCTGCGTTAAGCAAAGGACTTCAAAAAAGAGTGGGTCCCTGGAAAATATCTGTTCCTTTGGGGCCTGCAAACCCAGGTCCCTCTCTCACAGAAACACTGCTCAGTGCACGCAGCCTTCCCCTCCCCCCGCCCCACACAGCCACGCAGGAGAAGGGGGCGGGACGTCCATTCCATAGCTGCAGGCAGCTGTGAAAAGCCACGAGGTACATACATAGGCTGCCATGGAAATAGAACAGTAATAATGATGATGGTGGCGGTGGCAACTGGCATTTATAGGGACAAGTACTGTTCCTTACATGTTTATACAAATTAACTAATTAAATCTTCACTGCAGTCCTGTGGGGCCAGGACAGTTATTATTCCCATCATACAGACAGGGACACTGAAGCACAGGGCGTTTGTCCCTGACTCTACAGGGACAAACGGAAAGGCAAGAGGAAGGTGCACAGTAAGAGCCTGAGGTGTGTCCCCATTTGGAGGAAAGAAAGCGAGGTGTTGGGATGCATGACGGCTGTGTCGTGAGCAGCGAGATGTCTAGAAGGACGTGCTCCCCTGTGACCCAGGGTCCTTGGGAGGAGGCTGGGGTGTGGATGGCGCTTTTACTCTATATACTTTTTTTTTTTTTGCATTTTTCACAATGAGAAGAAAAATCCATGTGTTACTTGAGTAATGAAAGAAGAGAGAATTTGGGGGGTAGAGGGTAGTAAAAGGTAAAGGGGGTCAAATAGATGGTGATGAAAGTTTGACTTTGACTTTGGGTGGCGGGCACACAATGCAGTATACAGACCATCCATCACAGAAACGTGCACTCAAAGCCTCTGTGGTCCTGTTAACCAATGTCACCCCAGCAGAACCAATAATTTGAAAAGAGAGAAAGAACTTGTTAGGGCCTCTTAATGTTTGCTGAATGAATAGAAGACAGATTCATTTTCTAGCTTGTTTTTTTCAAACTCTGGCTATGACCCATTAGTGGACTGTAAAATCAATTTAGTGAGTTACAACCAGCAATTAAAAAAAACATCAGATAGATTAGAATAGAAAGTACCAGGTCAACAGAGGAAGGAAAAGACAGTTATTTCACTAAACCTTCATTTCAGTTATGTACAATGGGGGTGAACAAAACTGCAACCTAAAATGTATTTCTTACCACAGGTCACTAGCAGTAATTTGAAAGTCACTGGTGTAGACTTCTTAGTCTAAAGAGGAATAAGACAAGGGCCTGGCCTGCAAGGGCCTCTTGGTCCAGTGGGAGAGGAGGGCTCTGCAGGGGCGAGTTTCCTCTGTTTAGGGAGTGGGAGGCGCACCTGGCTGTCGGGAAAGGTCCAGTGGAGCCCACTCCAGACGCAGCTTCTGGGGCCTGGATCAGCCCCTGGTGCACTTTCTTTCCCTCCAAGGCTTTTGCTTTTGAGAGCCTTTGCCAGAATTTTGGGGTTGAGCCTCCCCTAGACCAGAACGTCTGCCTACTCCACTGTGTCACCTAAAAGGCCACTTCTGCTTGCCTAAGTCTCTCTCCCTGGATGCTCCTGGGGCTCATTCCCCCACTTGTTGTCAGCTAGAAGGTTCCTTTCCAGCTTCCACAGGAAGAGGACCAGGGAAGCCTCTGGAAACGCAACCAGGTGGTCAGTCGGTCAGTCGGCAGAGGCCCCACCACCCTAGGGGTAGCATGACCCGTATAGAGCCAGTGCAGATACAGAATGGGGGGACAGGGGGAGAGAAGAAGAGCCCCCAGCCTGGGGCGCCCGGGGAACTGACGCCTCCACATCTGAGCTCCCCTAACCCACCTTCCTCCCCTCCCAGGGAAGCAAACTAAAAAGATAAAATAAAAAGAAGTAATTCCCCTGCTCTGACGTCAGCGTGAGGTCTTAACAGCCCAGCAGAGGCAAGAGACTGGATTGCAACCAGATGTAATGCTCTTGAATACTCAACACACCGCTGCGTTAGAAGAGAAATAAGGCGGGGGTACACTCTGAGTGGGAGGAAACCGTGCGGTCCCGCGTGGGTCCTTGAATCAGAGCCTGCTGAAACCTCGGGAAAGAAGATTTGGGAGGGAACATTGAGAGCCGGGAAGCTCAGGGCCCGGCTCCGCCATTCAGGCGCGCTGCCTCCCTTCCCCCAAGCCCCCAACAGCGCATTGTTACACAGGGTCTATCCATTCAGAGCTGAAAACCCAGAGCTCCCCCTACCCAGGGCTCCCAAGGCTCCAAGTGTCACCCTCGCCTCCTGCCACTCCCTTGCCCCCGCTGCGCTCAGCGGTGCCGCCTGACACCGGCCCCCACGTCGGTCTCCTGCTTCCAAGGCGCTGGAGGCCATTGACCTGGCCGGCGCGTTGCTGTCTGGGGACATGGGGCTTGCGTGTCCAGTGCCTGGGACCGTAATGCCACCCTCTGAAGGGCTAGCGCGCCTGGGGCCTGGCCGTGTCGGAGCTCCCCGGGCCTCTGGGGCAGCTTCCTGCCGGGTCGCGAGGCCTATGCACAGGCCCCGGCGCCTCTGCCTGGGTTGGGGCACCTCGTTGAACCCCTTAAACTCCATCTCCCCACACAGGCCCTACCCGCCCCTCGAGTCCCTGACTCCCAAGCCGTGGCCCACGCCCAGCCCCAAGCCCCACAAGGAGACGCCAGCTTCCTGCCCCTCACCCCCTGGACGCACTCACAAAGTTCCTCTCCCGGCGCCGGGCGAATGCCCCCCATTTCCCCACCCCATTCTCAGAAAACACTTCACGCCCCCGAGCGCTCAGAGCTTCCGGCCACACTCGATCCACGGTTCTAGCACCCTCACGCCACGGACCAACCCCAGCCGGCCGCACAAACCTTCCTGAAGACCCTTATCCGCGGCGCAGGGCGCCCCCACCCTGCAGCTCCCCAGACGGCCATCCGGTGACCTCGCGCACACCCCCCACCCCACGCCACACAAAGCAATGACCCCACGGACCCCTACGTGCCGGTTCAACGCACTTCTATTCTTCACCGGGCCTCGGATCCCGACGCCTCGCGCCCCTCGCGCCCCGGCGCTCGGTGCTCACCTCGGCGCCCCCGCTCACTCGGGGGCCCTGGGTCTGGCGCGACGACTTCGCGGCCCGGAGGCCCGGTAGGCCATTGGGGGTCAGGGCGCGTCGGCCCGGCCAGCCCCGGCCCAGGCAGGAAGGAGGGTGGGCCGCGGCGCCCCCTCCTAGCGCCGGCGCTCGGGCCGCGGTTGGGGCGGCCTGCTCGTTCCGTTCGCCTCTCACCCTCGCCGCCGCCTCGCTCTCCAATTCGCCTCTCCCAGCCCAGCCGCGGGCGGGGGCGGCACCCGGGGGCTCTGGGATCCGGCGGCGCTGGGACCCGGCCCTGGCCGCGCACCCAGATGGGCCTGTCTGGTGGCCGCGGGGAAATGCTATCCCTTATGCACAGGAAGAGCAAGCCGGCGGTCGACGCGTGGGGGGAGAAGGAGAGCTAGAGCGGGAGGAAAAAAGTTCCCGGGCGGCCTGGCTGCGCTCGCTCGCGGCCCCGGGCGCCAGAGGGGCTGTACACGCCCCGACAGCACCCCCTGGCGGTCCGCATGCCCCACTGCGCGTCCGTCCGACAGCCCGTGCGCCTTGTGGGAGGGAGGTTCGGTTGTGGGGCCCCAGTGGAGCCCTCAGAGACTCTCATCCTCCGTCTCGGGGTTGGAACGCCGCGGGACGAGGTTAGAGTGACGGCTGGAAGATCGGGCAGAGGATTTGGGCCGACGTCCTGCTCTCAGGTGCTTCCGGTCTCTGGCTTGGTGTTCAGGCCAGGCTCCCACCATTGCCCCATCATTAACCCTCACTGGGACCTTCCTTTGAAACATTTTTGACTTCTGAATTTAATGCGCTGGATATAAATGTCTTCACACCTGGTACCTTGCTGGGCTTTGAGGAATCCACAGAGGTAAGTGGTCCCTGCAGTTATGGAGCTGGTGTCCTGGTGGCAAGAGACAGACAGCAAACAAATGCTTACATATTAAGAGAAGGTAATTGTAGGGAATGAAAGTGCTAGAAAGAAATTGGCAGGTGAAGTGACAGAGAGGGGCTCCTTCGATGGGAGTGTGAGGAGGAGGCCTATCTGGGCAGGGAGCTGCACAGCAGGAAGGAACCTGTCCCCTGGCAGAGCGACAGGAAGAGCATCTTTGGCAGAGGGGAGAGCAAGTGCAAAGACCCCGATGCGGGACAGAGCTTGGTGGGTGAGGAGCAAGGGGACAAGCCACAGGCTCCCCAAAGGCAGCACTCTAACACAGGCCTGGGGTCTCTGGGGCTGCAGAGGGCTTGGGAAGGCGGGATTTACATGTGATTCTAGTCTGTGGGGACGAAGCCATTGGCAGATGATTTTAAGTAGAGGAATGTCGAATGAAGGAAAGAATGAATGAAACTATTAACTTATAGACTTCCTGACAGCTGCTGCTCCAAGGCTTCCATTCACCACAGCTCAGGCTGAAAGCCAGCAGCCAGCCACTCGGGAAGACTCCCATCCCCACCCCAACTCTGGGGAGCACGAGTCTTACAGGGATGGTCAAGGCGTTGGAGCTCCCTTGTGGCTTGGGGACTAGTGAGTTCCTGTATCAAACCTGTTTCCACATCTGTCAAATAAGGCACTAAGGTTGCCAGATCCAGTGCCCATCTATCTTGGTAGGTCCCAGATGACAGTGCCCCTTTCTCTATATCTCATTTGAGTCTGTAGCCCCTCTGTGTGCAGGCTGGTCATATTTTGCTCATGAGGAAATTGAAGTGCAGAGTGGTAAAGCCACCTGTGTGGTTCTCAGGCTGGAGAATCAGAGCCAAGACTTGTACTCAGATCCCCTCCCACCAAGTGCACGGGGAACGGTAAGAGCAAGACAGAAGCTGGATCAAGATGGGAACTGGGTTGTCGTAATCTAATTTTAAACACTGGCTCTGGAAGAGACAGCCTTGGTTTCTAAAGCTGGCTCCTCTGTGGCCAGGTGGGTGGCTTTGGGCAAACCATGTGACTTGCTGAGTGTCTGTTTCTCCATCTGTAAAATGGGAGTGATAGTAGGTCCTACTTATCTGGGGCTGCTGAGAGGATTAAATGAGGTAGGGTCTGGAAGCCTTTAGCCCAGAGCCTGGCATGCAGTGAATGCTGTTAGCCTTTGAGCTCAAATGCTAAATGTGTGTGGATGGTCCCTTTCGTCAGTCCAGAGGCTTCCTCGTACCTCACGTGGTCCAGCCCACTGCCCTTCCTGCCTTAGCATGCTCCTGGGGAGAACCTAGGGAAAGAAAGGCCAGGAACCAGGAACATCAGTGGGCAGCAAGAAGAGGAGGCCCCTTGGGGGAAGGAGAAGGTGTGGGATCCAAATGCTAGCCGCTGCCATTTCTGAGCACCTACTGTGTGCCAGATGACTTCCATGTGCAGTAGTTTCCTAGGGTTGCTGTGACAATTGACCACAAGTGTAGTGGCTTAAATCAACACGTTTATGCTCTCCAGTCTGGAGGGCAGGAGTTTGGGATTGTCTTCACTGGGCTAAGGTCCAGGCGTTGGTAGGGCTGGCTCCTTCTGGAGACTCCAGGGGAGAATCTGTCCTTGCCTTTTCCAGCTTCTGGAACCACCTGTATTTCATGGCTCATGATCACTTGACCTCCAGAAGCTGGAGAAGTCAAGGAAATAATTGCTTCTGTTGTCACATGTCCTCCTTCCTCTGACCATCTTGCTTCCCCTTACAAGGACCCTTGTGATTACATGAGGGCCACTTGGATAATCCAGGACAATCTCCCCACCTCAAGATCTTTATTTTAATCACATTGTCAAGGCACCCCCCCCCCAACCTTCTCTTGCCATGTAAGGAACTATTCATAGTTCCCAGGGATTAGGACCTGGATATTTTTGTGAGCCATTGTTAAGCCTTACTCTCCATGCATTCTCTGAATGCTTTCTCATCACAACTCATATTACAGACAAGAAAATACAGGCTCAGAGAGGCGAAGTCACTCATACAAGGTCACACAGCAGGTGAGTTTGCTCACCTATTCCATTCATATTATTGAGTGTGCACGGTGGGTCAGACATCAGGTTAGGCTCTGGGTTGCTATGTAAAGGTTACCTATGAAAAGCAAGCTGTGAGGCACAGGCACAAAATGTAATGGTCCTGTGGTCCTGTGGAGGAATACAGGGAAGGCTTCCTGGAGGAGGTGGCTTGGGAGCTGAGATCTGAAGAGTGACTTTCCATTAACTAAAACAGGTGGACTTGTGAGCAAGAGTCACTTACTTGTGGGGTTACCCATCCCGAGACTGCTCTGAGTGGTGCTTGCTGGCAGGGTGTGGGGCTCCTCGGGGATGAACTGGGAATGATCAGAGGTCACTGCCAGCACCACCTGCATCCAGGAGAGTCTGCTGAGAACTGTTTGTCACCCTGAGCCAGATTCAGGTAAGAGGGTGAGGAGGGAGTGGGCTCACTGGGCAGCACAGACGTCTGGTAGAGACAGCGTTGGTACAAAGATCTCGAACTTGCAGCTTGAAGGTGGAATCCAGGCCAGGACGCTGGACTTGAAAGAACAAACAATATGTTTGAAAATTTTGGAGTTGAAATACCATTAAAGACTCTAAATTCTTGGGCCCTACCACTGCGACCTATTGTTCCATACCCACATTTAAATCACCCAACTGACCATCAAAGGCATTTGAGTTTGAGATATTCCCCCCTTCCCTTACCAGGGTTCTAAAGGCCCAGTTTTGTATCTGAATGACCTTGGGCTTGAACTCCCCTTAGGTTTTCTCTTAGGCCAAAAGGAGACAATGACTCCTGCCTAGGGGGTGAGAGAGACCCCTGTGAGCTGGCCGACAGGGAAAGGGGAGGGATCTATCTCAAGATAGAGTCCTGTGCCCTGAGGGAAAAGTCTTATTATTGGCTCACTCATTATTGGGCAAGGGAGCACCCCCCCAAGCCCTCCATCTCATTAGGGAGAGGTCCCCTCATTCAGTGCCCGGAACAGAGGCGCAGGGGAGGGCGTACTCAGAGCAGGGAGGTGTGGGGCAGGGCTCGGGTGGGTCCCGGTGCCCAGCCTGGGCTCACCCAGGCTGCCATCCTGCCCCTCGCGGGTGAAAGGCCACTGCGGCACCAGTGTTCCACACACAATGCACTCTCCTGAGCCCAGGCAGAGTGCGGGGTGGGCAGCAGGCCCCCATTAGTGGGTACGTGGCCAGCGTTTACTAAACATTTTTTACGTGCTAGGCCCTGTGCATTTGGGCCTCTTATCTCCATTTTGCAGAGGAGACGGGAGAACAGGTTTAGTCAGTGCCCAGAGGAGCGAGGTGGAAAAGCAGAGGGACTGATTTTCCCAGCTCTGCCCCGTACCAGCAGTGTGACCTTGGGCAGTTCTGAGCCCACACTGAGCCTCTCACTTCTGCAGGGAGAGTGGAGGTGGCCCACCTCACGGGCTTGATGCAAGGCGTTAAAACCCCACCGTGCTGCAGAGCACTGTGTGGCTGCTGCAGCATCCCTCTCCCAACTCTCTGAATTGGCAGGTGCTGCTCCGCTGCCCCTACCCGAAGGCAAACATGAACGAGCCATTTCTTGCCACGCTCTAACCAGTGCTTAGAGGCCAGCTGCAGGGAGGCAGGCCAGGGAAAGTGGTGGGGTTGCCCATTTCAGAGGAGCAGTTGATGGGTGGGGCAGAGCAGCGAGAGACCCCTGGGCTTCCTTGCAAAAGAGAAGTTGGCAGCCCTGCTCAGCTCCAGGGGAGTCTGAGTGGCTTAGACACCGAGCCTCTTTCTAGTGCCAGGGGCTCCCGGACCAGCGGACCCGGGCCAGACAGACGTCATCGCTGGGGTGCTCCACTCATGTGCTTACGCATGCATTCCTTCAGTCACTACATGCACATTAGCTGAGCCAGGCCCTGTTCTAGACTTCGCCTCAGCAGTGAGATGATTCGGGCTCCACCCACACCGCGCCCAGGCGTCTGGTGAGCCAAACAGACATCGGACCCCTTCCGGAGATCTCGTTATCCCAAGAAAAAGGCTGCTTGACTAGAAATCCTCTTGCAACTGGGAACCAACATTTTTTAGTAATTGCAGAAAAGAAGTTAAATTGGAATTATATTAAAAAAATAAAACTAAAGCTATGAAAATACTTATATTTTATCTTCTATTCACTAAAATTTAGGTTAATATGCCAACTCTTAGATTAATGTTCTGATACTTAGAATGCAAAAAACTTAATTTCATGAGGCATGGTTTTCCCACAAAATTGTTTGATGGTCTTTGTGAGGCCCTTCCAGCTAGTAATTTCCCAGAGGCTCCATCACAACCCCCTGTGACCTCCAGGCCACTGAGTTCTGTGGCATTCAAATCACTTTCTAGTAAGCGCTATGTCATCATTTCTCACATTGGGAGTCTTTATTGTTTAGAGAAGGCTGACCCAGCCAGACAGAGCTTTGATTTGTCAGCCCCTGCGCTGGACCTCAGGATTTCTCCAGCGTCGCTCTCATCAGCTTCATGAAATTCTACAACTTTGGCAAGGTTTGAAGATCTCCTTTGCCATCAGCTTGCATGCCTGGACCTGACAGAACAGAAGCTGAAGGCAGGGGTGCAGAGAGAGGCTGGTGCTAGCAGGGTGCGGTGTTTGCGCTGGGACTGTTCGTAAGCGGCCAGAATAGAAGCACATACTGTCATGTTTTAACAGCGTTTACTTCCAATGCAGAAAACAAATGGCCAGCTGCCAGGGCCCCCACATCAAGACTAGCCAGGTCAGCACAGGACCGATTGTTTTTGGAGCTGCTTTAGAGAGAAAGAAAATTCCATCTTGTTTCAGCCGTTGTGACTCTCTGCCATAGAACCTTTGTCCTACCTGATACATTTGGTGTTTTGGTGCTAATAACTCCTCAGAGGAATGTAGGGAACATCCCTTTTCACTTTCAGCCCAAGTCGTTCAGCCTGGGCTGACCCTACCTCTGAAATGCAGAGATGATTATATGACTCATGTTTAGCCAATTACAATACCCCATTTGCCTGCCCACAGTGATCGGTTCAGGGATGACCACATGACCCATGCTTTCTGGTAGTTTTGCTGGAAGCATAGAGCTTTGTGGAGACCCCAGGGGGTTGCCATGCTGGTTAGGTGTGGGCCTGAGCAGAAGGCCCACTGGAGGGGGGGAGTGTAGAGACAGCACCTGGGCATCTGGACCCACATCTGTCTGAAACTAAGGAACCTCTGGGCTTGTAGTTATACAAAGGGTTAATAAATTCACCTTTTTACATCAACCCATTTCAGTTGTTTTCTGTTACTTGTCGCAAAGGGAACTGGGGTTGCTTTACCTGGAGAAGAAAAATTAGGGTGTGGAGGGCAGAAGTATGACCACCGCCTTCACAGACCTGAGGGGCCACCCAGCCTTGTGTATTGCCGCACAGGTTGTGTGGTTCCAGGGGCGGGGACCGGGGGGAGGGGGGGAGGGCCCCGAGCAGGGTCCTGACTCTCGGTGAGGAGGGACGTCTGCACAGTCAGAACTGTTCCACGTGCCACTCTGAGGGAGTAGACACGCCGTTTCTGGGGTGGCTGGACAGCAGCAGGACGTGACGGAGGGGCTCAGGCTGGTGGGGACAGCAGTCCTGTAATTGAAGGAATATGACTTGGTGCCTTGGACCAGCTTTAGAGGAGAGCTGGGAAATATCGGTCACTCTCAATTTTCAGTTGTAAACTATTAACGATGTTCAAGAAGATACAAAAATAATAATGCAGTGATCACCCCCAAATCCACCACTGTCGGCTCAAGAACCTCATCAATGCAGGTGAGTTCCTGATCGCAGACCCTTCCACCTGTCTCCACTGTTCCCCTGCTGGCCATTAGGCTTTTACTACGCATGCGCCTCTCGGAGGGATATGTAGTTCACAAGTCTTCCTTAAATGGAGGGGTTGGAATTGCCATACTTTTAGACCCTACAGATTTTTTTTATTGCCAGTGGTGAAAAGAGGAGCGCTCAGCTACTAATGAAACATGTTCTTTCTTTATGTTTTAATAGAGAAGTATCACAAAAGTGGTCCCCAAGCAGTTTTCATTTTGTTTGTGTAAATGCAATCCCCTCACCACCCAGCGCCCTGGCCTGCCCGCCTTCCGAGCGCCTGGGGTCTGAGCAGAGGGTCACCCTCTGGCAGCTGTGAGGACTGAGGCCGAGACACGGCGGACCAAGCACGGTGCGTGTTCCCTGGCATGCAGTCAGTGCTCTGCTACAGCACCAGTTCTTGTTACTCTCCTTACTGCAGGGTATTGCCCCACCCCCCAACCTCTCCTCCCTCCCTCACCAGTGTGGCCCACGAACCCCTATCACCCATGTGGTCCTTTGGTCCTTGCGCGATCACAGCCTGTGTGGCTGGTCTCCTTGCCTTCGGTTCATCTCCCACCTACTCACCTACCCACCCTCCACCTCCTTGTGGTGGCCCAAGCACTTTCTACTCTGTGGCTCCCTGGCTTACCGCTGCCCCCGCCAAGGCTGGCCCGACCCATTCACATCCCTCTCTGCTCTGTCCCTGCAGAGGGACTTGCAGGACCCTCAGTGGGCCCACCCCTTACTCCTCTGAGCGCCCCCATACACTGTTCTCTCTGCTAGAGATTCCTTTCCCTTCTTGCTCCGTCTGACTGCTCCCTTCACCCTTCCAGCTCAGCTCAAGACCAGGCGCCTTCAGGATACTCTCCCAGATGTTCTCCGGTCACATCCAGCCCTGGCTTTCTCAGCTGTGCTCCTGGACACCACTGCCCTCTGATATTCTTGGCAATCGCTGTTCTTTGCGAGTCTGTCTTGCTTCGGGCGACAAGTTTCTGGAGGGCAGAAATGCTGTCTTCTTCAGAGTTTGGCAGACAGTTTTTGCACAACAGTTTTTGAAAAGGACACCATTTACTTTTGTAAGCTCTTTGCACCTACCAGTTCACTGGAGCCTCACAAGAGCCCAGGAAGGGAAGTACTCACTCAGACTCACTCGGCCCATTTTATAGGTCAGGAGGCCACTTAGAACAAATTGCAGCTAACCTGGAGGCTTAAAGCAACACATTTGTTCCCTTACAGTTCCGGAGGTCAGGAGCTCAAAACCAGGATCTCTGGGTGAGGCTAAAGTCAAGGTGCTGGCAGGGCAGGTTCCTTCTGGAGGCTCCAGGGGAGAACCTGGGTCCTTGCCTTTCTCGGGCTCCAGGGGCCGCCTGCCTGAGCTCGTAGCCCCTTGTTCACGTCACTGCAGCCTCTTGCTTCTGTTACTCCCTGTCCTCCTCTTCCGTGTCACGTCTCTCTCTGTGTCTTTCTTAGGAGGACACTTGCAATTATATTTCGGGCTCACCTGGATAAGCCAGGACAATCTCCCCATCTCTGGATCTTTACCTTAATCACATCTGCAAAGTCCTTTTTGCCAACTAAGGTAACATTCATGGGTTCTGCATACTGGGAAATGGGGATCTTTGGGGGCCATTAATCAGCCAACAGAGGTGCCCCCCCCCCCACCAAGCAGCAGAGCTGAGACTCCAACCCAGGAGGTCGGGTTCCAATGTTGGTGCCATGGAGGCTCGCCCCCCAGCTGGCCACATGGGGCAAAGTGCTCCAGGCAGAAGGCAGAGGGTGGTCTGGCACAGGGCAGAGAGGCAGAGGCAGTGTGGGAGGAAGTCCACGCAGCTCTGTGCGGGGAGGAGGACACAGGCTACGTGGATCCTGATGAGGCATCTCTGTCCACAGCCCTGCACGCTGGAAGTGGCGGCCAGGGAGGGCGTACCTGCCCCTCGGGCCTCCACCCCATCTGTACAGCCCTTGGTGGTCAGCAGGGCCTGGACAATGGTCCTTCCTGACAACGCAGCACTTAGAACATGCCAGGCAGTGGGCCAAACTGTCCTCGTCGCTCGTTCAGTCTCATAGCCATCGTCCCTCACAGCCATTGTCCTTCATACGCACATTCCGAGGATATTCAGAGCAAGGCCTGCTACTGTGCTGGTGTGTCTGGAGCCTGACCGAGGGCTGTGGGCACTGAGCCCTGCACTTTACAAGCTCACGCCCACACAGCGCTCCCAGCAGCCCTGCAACACAGGTGCTCCTGTCCCGCTGACTGCCAAGGGGACTGAGCTGAACACAGTGAACAGTCACAGGGATGATGAGGACAGTGCTCCGGAGCTGCAGGTGGGTGTGCAAGTGAGGGCTGGCCGGCCTCAGTCCAGCAGGGGGGAGGGCATGCTGGCCCTGGGCTGTGGGATAGGCTCGGGGTATGGGGATAGCTTGGCTGATGTGAAGGGAGGGAGCAGGGGACAGTTGGGGATGGGGGAGAAGGAGCGGTGAGGATGGAGGGGGATATAGGGAGTGGGGAAACAGGAGATGGGGAGGGAGGGAAAGGGAGTCAGGAAGGTCCAGGAGAGTCACCATAGTAACAGGAGCCCACTCTGCTCTGAGGCTGAGCTGCCCCTGGGGAAGGAGATAAAATGTTTTCTATCGATCTCTGTCGGGAAAGTCATTGGTGATAAACTCCTCCAGCCAAAACAAGGCTGGAGAGGCCTGGCTTCTGGGAACGCACACAACAGCTGCACAGGGTGGCTGTGCACTCCTGTGCTCACAGCAAAGCACCCAGGATGCCCACTGACCAGGGCTACGATGATTGGGAGGTGACCACCCCAGCTGGGCAGGGCTGGGCAGGGAGCCATAAGCACCTGCTCCTGCCTGATCTCCCCCTCTGCTCAGAGGGATAGTTGCACCCAGTCTGCCCCCTCCCCTCTGGAGCTGTGACGAGGCAGGGTGGGTAGGTGGGAGGGAGGGGCTGGGACCCAGCTTTCTTGTGGGTGTGTGTGACGTTGGTCTCTGCCCTTGGAGGTTCAGCTACAGGGAGCTTGTCCTTTCTCCTCCAGGGAATTGGTGGGATTGCCCAGGAGCCCCTGGGATTGACAGCCCTGGCTGGAGGAGGGCTTGGCATTCTCAGGTACACTGGCAGAGCCAGGCCTGATGTCCAGGGCCTCCCTGGGCCAAGGGCAGCTCCAGCACGGAGGCTGTCTGTGTGCATGCACGTTGCCTGTGGTCAGCTGTGCACATGGGCTGCTGGGCTTTGCGGTCCCATACATGGAAGTGTGCAGGGGTCATCTGGCTCTGCCAGTCTCCATGAGTGTCCACCTGTGTGTGTCTATGTGCTTCCTTCACTCCACAGGTGTTACAGCCTGCAGTGCAGTGCGCCAGGTGCTGGGCTGGGCTGGGTTACAGTGGTGACCAAAGTAGGTACAAATCCAGGTCCTCACTGAGCCGGCGTATGGGGGTGGGAGAGACAGATAAAACAGATAAGTAAATATGCAGGCTGTGGTGGTGAAGTGCAGCAGGGAAGTAAAGGAGGGGTGGGGAGCAGGCACGTGGTCTCCTCATAATGGGAGGAGGTCACAGAGAGTCAGAAGAAATGTGCTTGGCCAAGGGAACAGCCAGTGCAAAGGCCCTGAGGCAGCAGTAGGCAGAGACCACAGTAAGAGGGACCATGGGGCTATAGTGGGTGAGTTGGTCGGAGAGGAGGGACTTGGGTGGCCATGGCCAGACCTCTGGCTTTGATCCTGGTGTGACCTCCCTGAGACCCTCACAGCACCCCTGGCTGCTGTGAAGAGAACAAATGTGGGTCAGGGCAGGAGCAGGAAGGCCAGCAAGGTGACCACTGCATGAGTCTACATGGGGTGTGAAAAGTTTCTAATCCCAGATAAATTTCAAAGGTAAAACTGGTGGGACTTACTGGCATTGGGGTGAGGCAGAGAGGAGCCCAGGACAATCCAGAGTTTTTGGCCTGAGCAACTGACAACGTGGTTTCCCGAGGCGGAGAGCCCGTGGCTCTCTTTGGGCATCTGATTGTTGTCTGCGGGCCCATGTGCAGGAGGCAGGAATGCGTGTCTGCATACATGGCCATGGCCTGTGCGTCTCCGTGTGTTCCCTCAGAGATCAAGGCCAGCATCTCAGGTTTAAGGGCTGGAGCCCTCCCAGTTCACAGTGCCCAGCTCCTGGCCACTGGTTCCTCGGACCTTCCTGGGGCGCTCCTGCTGTCCTGAGCACCACGCATGAGGGCAGTCTCAGCCGGGCACATGCCTGTCGTCTCATCCCTGCTGCCCCTGAGGCCTGAGGGCTGGAAGCAGGCAAAAGGGAGAGAAAGCAGAGGGAAAGGCGGGCTGTGACAGGCCCTCAGGAAACACTGATGGGGTGAATGCGAGCACTTTAGGACTAACAGCTCCCTGGGGACTACCTATTGAGGTTCATCCTGGAGCCTCTGAGAGGAGAAGCCTGTCCAAGGCTAGAGACATTGGCCCCTCCAGCTTGCCTCCTTCTGGAAGTCAGGAAGAGCCCCACTGGTCCACTGAGCTCTCAGCTTCTCCACTTCCCCAAACCCTTCCAGCCTCTGGGACTGCTTCAGACCTTGGCTTCCAGGAGTCTGACGAGGCAGCTGGTGAGAACGCAGTCAGCCAGAGGGGCCCCCTTCTGCCACCTGTCGCTGTGTGATCCGGGGGCGAGTTATGTACCCTTTCAGAGATGACACTAGGTCCCTCTGAAACATGGACCAAGAGCGCCTGTCCTGTGGGCCCTCTGCGAGCATCAGCTTCTCGGCCTGCCAGGGGTCCATGGGAGGACGGGATGGGGTGGGATGTGCAGGCCCCCACTCTGTCCCTGAGCCACGCTCATTTCTTCCTCCTCCCTTGGCACCTGGCCTCATTGCCGCAGGCTCCTACCCTGCTTTTCTGAGAGCCCCCCTTCTGGGGAGCGCCCACCGGGTCCCTGACCACAGGTGCAGTATCCGTACCAGGCAAGGTCTCCACTTGGGTCCCTGCACACCACCCCAGTCCATCCCCCAGCAGGCCGGAGCCAGAGCTGGTTGTAGGAACCGGCACAGAGTGTCGGGGGCTCCAGCTCAGACCCCGCATGACTCGCCATGGCACACTGAAAGTGGCCCAGAAGATACACACATCCTCTTCCCTGGAATCTGGGGCTATCCCTTACATGGCAAAAAGGAGTCCTTGCAGGTATGACTGAGCTAAGGATCCTCAGATGAGTGCAGTGTCCCGGACTATCCAGGTGGGCTCTAAATGCCATCACAAGTGTGACTTGACACACACAGGGAGGCCATGTGACCGCAGAGGCAGAGGCTGGAGGGATATAGCTGTCACCCAAGGAAGGTCACAGCGTCTGGAGCTGGAAGAGGTGGGGACAGATTCCTCCCAGAGCCTCCAGCAGGAGTGCGGCTCTGCTGGCACCTTAATTCCAGCCCAGTGATACTGATCTCAGATTTCCGGTCTCCAGGGCTGCGGGAGAATGAATATCTTGTTTCAAGCCACCACCTTTGTTATAGCAGCCACAGGAAACAAATACACTTGCGTTTTGGGATCCGTTAGTTATTTCCCTGTAGAGTTGGGGCATGAGTAGACAGAACTGGGAGGTGGTCATTCAACTCCTGCAGGTCAGCAGCAGCCTAGGGGACTGGGGTGGGGGGTGATGAGGCAGGGAGAAGGGAGGGAGGTAGCAGGGGTCCTGAGGTGGGGCATGTCCTGTGAGCTGCTGGAGCTTCTGCACAGACCAGGATTGCCCGGTGACTCCAGGAACAGTGGCCGAACTGGACTGCCCTGGTCCTGCCCTGCCTGGTCTCTCCAAGGCTCTTGTGTGTCACAGAGGAGCTGAGGTCTTCCCTGGAGAAGGCCACAAGCTCCCTCAGCCCTCAGAACTGAGGGCATAGAGTTGTTCTTGCCATGGTGCGCTGGGAGCTGGGAGGAGGAAGCCCAGAGTGCCTGCACACTCCTGTGTGTGTTGAGGGGCAAGTTTGGCACATGCACGTATGGTGGGTTGTGGGGTCACAGACATGCTGCACTCCCACACTGGCAGGAGCAGGTATGTGTGCACCTGGCATAGGACCAGCTGGAAACCCAGGTGTGCCAGAAACAGCCTACTTCCTTACTTTTTTTAAACCACTGTAAATCCTGTTCTAAGCATCCATCCTGCTGGCTGGTGGGACATTGGATCTTACCCATTACTGGTGCTCCCTTTTTCCTCCAAAGTCATGCAAAGATCCTGGGGCCACTTTGAGTCTGGCCATCACCTTTGGCCAGGCTGTGGGTGAGGGCAGGTGACCATCTATTTCCAGCTCAGGGAAATACCAGAAAAACTCCCTTAACAGGAAAAGCATGGGGTCAGCCTGTTGAATTAGAGTGTGTGGCAGGGGTGGGTGAAAAATAGAATGAAAGCCAAATTAGTGTTTGGTATTCATTTAGAACCCAAGAGGTGCACTGCTCAATATAGGTGTCATTAGCTCTGTGTGGCCATTTGATTTCAAATCAAAATGAAATAAAAAATTTTAATTTTGCTCCTTAGTCACACTAGCCACGTTTCAAGTTTTCATGAACCACCTGGGGGCCAGCATGGAAGTTCTCCCACTGATGCAAGCATTGTGCTTTTGAATGGAGTAACCTGCCCGTTTCATAGATGGGGATGCCAGGACCAGACACAGAGAGTGGCTTGCTGAAGGTCACTCAGAGGAGCTGGAACCTTTGAGCTCCACAAGGCAGTGGCTGTGTCCAACTCAGTTGCTATAGTAACCCCAGGGCCACCAGGCAGAATGGGTACTGGCCCATGGCGGTTGCTGTGTGATCACCTGTCTCATTCTCAGCATCCCTGGGGGGAAAATAGCTCTGGGAGAGGAGCTTATCAAGGGCTGTGTGACTCCAATCCTGCCTTGGTCTTGATACCTCACTTCTGTGTGACTCAGTTTCCCCATTCATGACATGGAGATTATAATAGCCTCATAGGGTTACTGCATGATTTCTGTAAGTTAATCTGGGGGTGTGGGGTGCCATCCCAGGCCAGATAAAGCTGATCTGAGAATAACATGAACACAGAGGATAGGGAAGCCCTGAGTAAGGCTCTGGGTGATATCTGTGAGCTGAGTCCAGGTGTTCCTGAAGCCAGTCATTTTCCAGTTATGTTCACCAATAATTTCTGTTGTCATTTGCAACCAATGTGACGCCATCTCATCCAACCTTGTGCCCCCAATACCCTATGGTCCTTCCCCGTGGCAGCTGACTGCTTGAATGCCACTCATGATGGGAATTTCACTACCTCATAAGGGAACTCCACAAGGGTAGAACGAATGCTGGCACTAGTGAGAGTGGAGAGTTGATTGCTCCTGCCCGGGAGGGTGTGTGAAGAAAGACCAGGCAAGTGGTTGGCCAGGCTGCCCCTAAAGAAGCCCTCCTGATTCAGATGCAGTGCAGGACAGTGGAGAGAAGACCCTTCATGATCCAACAGACCTGGGTCCAGATTTCAGCTCTGTTTGTGACTCGCTGTGTGACCCTGAGCAATAGACTTACCCTCTCCAAGCCTCAGTTTCACCAACTGCAAAATGGGCTCCCTGGCAGCACTCACCTGGTGAGGACATGGTGAGGATTAGGGGAGAAAATGTGTGTGGAGTGCTGGGTGCATGCCCACGCCTGTCGAGCAGGGGACACCTGAGAGTGGGAGCTCCATCCATGATGTGGATGACAACAGTGAATGTTCCACACGTCTGCAAGGTCTGCCCTGTGGCCCGGAGGGGTGGAACAGGGGTCTGCATGGAGGCTCTGGCTGCTGCTGCTCTGGGAAGCGTCTTCTGCAGCTGTGATACATGCCCCAGCTCAGGGCCTTCCTGGGGCTGCTCTGCACAGCCTGAGCTGAGGAGCTGTCTGTTGTCATGGTGACAGAGGCCCTCTGGAGTCCTGGGCCCACCAGTCACCTATGCCTGCTGTGGGTACACAGGCACGTGGGTGTTGGATGCAGCGTGTGTGTTGTTTGTGCATGGAATTCCTGGGTATGCGAGGCCATGTGCCCGTGTGCATATGGAATTCCTGAGCGTGCAAGGCTGTGGATATATGTATGAGTGTGTGAACAGAATTCTTGCATGTGTGAGGCTGGCTGTGTCCATGTTGTGGGTGACTCTGCAAATAGGCAACATTTGAGTTGTGTGTGGTCTGTGTGTTTGTCAGGGTGTGGATAGCATGTCTCTGTGACGCTGATCCTGGCCCCAAGGCAGGTGTGGAGGTGGGTGCCTCAGGAAGAAGGGTTTGAGCTCAGGTATTCTTTGCTGTGACCCTGGGTGGGTCACTGCACCTTCCTGAGCCTCTTCTATAAACACAAAAGGCTGCAAACAGCAATTCAACTCACTGCTTTATGCAGTCCTCCTATGAGACCTATGGTAGCAAAGTTACCCATTCAGTACATATGGACTGAGGGCTGACTGTGGGCCGGGCCCTGGGGACACAGCATGGTCTGAGCTCCTTCCTCAGGCATCTTCCTTCTGCGCGGAGATGGACAGCACAAAAGTAAGCACAGAAAGCCCATAAGGCCAGGTATGCGCTGTGAAAAAGAGCAACAAGTTCTGGCCTGGGGCCTGGCCAGTGGCTCACCAGTTGGAACATTGTCCTGTACATCAGACCATTGCAGGTTCAATTCTCGATCAGGGCACATACCTAGGTTGTGGGTGATATTCTCTCTCTCTCTCTCTCCCCCAACCCTTCCTCTCTCTTTAAAATCAATAAAAAACATATATTCAGGGAAGGACTAAAACAAAAAAACCCAAAATTAAGAAACAAAGATGAGGGCACGGGTGGTCAGGGAGGTGACCTTTGAGCAGAGGCCTGAAGGAGGGAGGGACAAAATCATGGGAGGAGCATCACCAGCAGAGGGAACAGCGAGTGCCAAGGTCCCAACGTGGGGCCAGAGCTCAGGTGTCCACGAGATAGCAGATGCGCTGGAGTTGTGCGGGCCCCGCAGTGGGAAGGCTGTCAGACGACAGGGGTGGTGGGAGGGAGAGGGATGGGAGAAGAGAGACTAGAGCCGCCCGCAGGTGCCAGGCAGACTGGGGGAGTGGAGCTAAGGTGGGCTGAGAAAGCTGGACAGCTTTTCTCATTAGAAAGGCCAAACAAGCCTGGGGACTGGTGGGGAAGATGCACAGGGGCAATTATAACTACTCATAATCGTAACTGCCCTAAACTGAAAGCACCCCAAATGTTCACCAACTGATAAATCGATGAGCAAAAAATGGTACGTCCATACAGTGAAATATTATTCAGTAATAAAAAGGAAAGAACAACCAAGTTTAGCTCTTTCACCATGTTTTGTTGGAATTTGGACTTTTCTCACTAGTTCTGGGCTGTATAGCTCTTTCCAGGCTACTTTGTAGCATTTTGAGAGTTTTGTGCATCACCTTCCACTTGAACCTTTTGGGGGAGGGATCTTGGAGGAGTCTCAAGCTGTGACTAGACTTCCAATGGACTCACCAAAAAGGTTAACCCAACCTTGACTCTGGAGTCTTCTCAGATGCTGGCTCTCTAGCTGTCTCAGAAGTACTAGAAAAGACCCTTGGTAATTTGACTCTCAACCCAAGTACCAAATTCCCCTCCCTTCTACCAGGATGTTCACCCCAACAGCAGGGCAGAGGAGAGAACTTTCAGGGGCTTGGACTGGGGCTGGGTCAAGGCACACTCTGCAGGAGACAGGGAGTATGAACACTGGCAACTGCTTGGAAAGAAAGGATGTTACAGGCTATTAGATACTGCAGCACCCTGCCTCTATTTCAAAAAGACCCACAGGAAACTTGAGATTAAATTAAGAGAAGATTCAGAGGTAGCTGTCATTACTGCCTACTTCATGGATATTCTTCTGATAATGTTAGCATAAAGATTAATTAATACACTAAGCCACTTTAGTCATAAGCCTTATTGTCACACTTTTTTCTCACTAGTAATTTTAGGGTCATTATGCAGCAGCTTGGGAAAGCTACTGTATGCTAGGACAGACCATATACCGAAATTTTGATAATCTATGATAGCAGTTCTGTGATGTCTTTTTTCTTGCATCTCTTCCTTAACTACCTGATGCCAGTAACTTATGAGGACCTTCAACCCATGGTCATTGGCGCCCATTCAATCCCTGATTTGGTGTGTGGTGAAGAAGGACACTTTATTCAGTGTGAGACAGTTCAACTGTGATGCAGCAGG
Source organism: Tonatia bakeri (assembly GCA_004024845.1). Taxonomy (NCBI): domain Eukaryota; kingdom Metazoa; phylum Chordata; class Mammalia; order Chiroptera; family Phyllostomidae; genus Tonatia; species Tonatia bakeri. Next base: position 85,826 of record PVIA01005234.1, read on the forward strand.
GCTATACAACAGTCCTGGAGCCAGGCCCCTCTCTGGGTAGGCAGCTCTGCTTTGGTCCTGCCCACTGCATACTGTTCTTCATGGTTTCAGATCAGCCAGGGAGATACTGTCTAGCAATCACCAGTGGAAAGTGTCTTCCTGGAGTCAGAAGGGAGCTGAATTATAGGACAGAAGTCCCCGCCCCTGGTCTCTGATTGGTTTGTCCTCATGCAAATATGGGTTCCAAATCCTTGAAGTTTGATTGGCCCAAAAGACACTGTCCTAATTGGTTAGAATAGATCCACTCTGATTGATCAAAGCTACATAGCTCTGATTGGAGGAGAAAGCCTCAGTCTTATTGGTTGAAATAGGATTCCAGGAACTCTTTTATAAGGACTGGCTCAATGGCAAAAAACAATGCAGGTAGCAGTTCGGAGCAGGCTTCTCTGTGAGGTGTAGTTTGTGTGAGAGGCCCTGTGTAGAAATGGCTGCTAGACTCTGTTTCTAAAAATTTGAGCCCAGTTAGCCACCAGGAGTCCTTCTTCGTAGGTGTCTTTTTCTCCCCCACCCCCTCAGGAATCACAGGAATCTATGTAGTTTGCATGTGAATGACTTTACCATACTTAAAATAAATATACATATACTTCTTTTATTTGACTCAAAGAAGCATTAATAGGTCTTGAGTGTTGCTGGTGTGTTTTAGAAGCCTGAGGTCAGTAAGATGCAGCCCAATATGAAGAATTAGCAAGTAACTTTTGTGGAAGGAACTTGTGTGCAAAAAAGAAGACACTGGGTGGTTTGGCTAGAGCATGATTCACGCAGCGTGCCTTAACTAGATTTTCTGGTTTTCAAAAATTTGAATAATAACACTTTTTTAGATGTGCTATTTCAATTTTTAATAGCAAATAAATGTTTGTATAGGGGATCTTTTTTTTTTTTTAAGGAATGAGCTACCAGTGTATGTAAAAATACCAGTGAATCTCAAATGCATTATGTGGAGTGAAAGAGGCCAGGTCAAAATTCTGGGACTGCCAAAGTTACAGGGGCAGAAAACCAATCAGTGGTTACCAGGGTCTGGTAAACAATTTTTTAGGGCAGTTTCACGTTCACAGTAAAATTGAATGGAAAGAACAGGGCCCATATACACACGCCCATATATTCCTCCTCCTAGACCCCCCAGCATCAGCACCCCACCAGAGTGGTGCGTGTGTTACAGCTGATGGGCCAACATTGACATGCCATCATCCCCCAACGTCCACAGTCCACGGTAGTGCTCACGCTTGGTGTTGTACATTCTGTGGCATTTGGACAATGTATAATGTCATGTATCAGTCATTGTAGTGTCACACAGAGTATTTTCACTGCCTAAAAGTCCTCTGTGCTCCACCTATTCATTTCCCTCCCCTCCAAGCCCTGGCAACGACCATTCTTTGCTGTCTCCACAGTTTTTCCTTTCCCAGAGTGGCATGTGGTTGGAATCAGACAGTATGCAGCCATTTCACCTTGGCTTCTTTCACTTGGTGACATGCACTGAAGGTCCTGTCATGTCTTTTCATGGCTTGATAGTTCATTTGTTTTTAGTGCTGAGTAATATTCCATTGTCTGGATGTGCCACAGTCCCCTTATCCATTCACCTACTGAAGGGCATCTTGCTTGCTTCCATGTTTTGGCAATTATGGATAAGGCTGCTGTACACATCCACGTGCAGGTTTTTGTGTGGACGTAAGCTTTCCGCTCATTTGGGTAAATACCATGCAGCGTGTTTGCTGGATTACCTGGTAAGACCATGTTGAGTTTTGTAAGAAACTGATTGTTTTAGTTAGGTAGGGCTGCCATAAACAAAACCACCACAGACTGGGTGGCTTAAGTAACAGAAGCTTATTTTTCACCGTTCTGGAGACACAACTTCTCGCTGTGACTTCACATGTTTTGGGGGAGGAAGGAGGGTAGGGAGAGACAGAGAAGATAAGTAGATACATAAATAGGAGATAGAAAAACATAGCTTTGTTGTTCCAGTTATTAATGAATTCATCGGTGGCTTCTTGTATGTGCCCTGACTGGGGACTGAACCTGCAGCCCTGGCGTATTGGGATGATGCTCTGACCAACTGACTTACCCAGCCAGAGCCTCACTGCTGCTTTAATTTTCAGTTCCCTGATGATATATGATGTTGAACATCTTTTCATATGCTTATTCTCCATCTGGATATCTTTGGTAGGGTGTCCGTTCAGATCTTTTGTTCATTTTTTAATTGGGTCATTTTCTTATTGTTGAGTATTTAGAGTTCTTTATATTTTTCAGTTATAGTCCTTTATCAGATATTTATGCAGCAAACATTTTTCCTCCTAATCTGTGGTTATCTTCTCATTTCCTTGACAGCTTTAAATTTTAATGAAGTCTAACTTATCTATTTTTTCTGTGATGTACTATGCCTTTGGTGTGGTATCTAAAAAGTGATCAATCAACTTTTGTTCTTTAAGGCTTAAAAGCCACTGAGATTTGGGGGCTGCTTGTTAACACAGCATAACCTCCCTTACACTGACTTGTGCAGCAATTAACAAGAAATGTTGCTTGGCCTGCAGAATCTGACTACAGAACTGACTGAGAGAGCTGTTAGCTCCACTACAATCAGAACAGTGAGAATCAGAAACTTCCCTGGCAGCCAATGAGATACCATTGCCACCAGAGCAACCTCACAATACTCACAAGGCTGTGTGTGGAGCATGGGTAGAGGCTGCAGCAAGTGCCTTCCCAGCAGGAGGACCTACTCCTTCATGCCCTTCCTCCTGGTCCCACCAGTCAGTGCAGCAAATAGCCAGAGCCCATTTCCCATTCGGAACTGAGCTGCAAGGGATCCAGGAATATGGTTTTAGCTCCAACCTCCCCACCCAGGGAGGTGTGGGAGAAGGAGGTGGGAGTGGGTGACATGGGCACTCAATCACGGTCAGCACATCGGCGGCTGCCGAGGAAGGGCGTGACCGCAGAACAAGGAAAGGAAGAGAATGTGGCGAGGAGAGGCTGTTGGAAGAGGAAGAGGAGCCTCAGAGTGGCAGACAGGCAAAAGGAGATGGATGCTGAGGGGAAGGTCAGGGCAACTATTGGCACTGGAGAGGGGCAAAGGTTGGCAATGGGGCCAGAGAAGGAGGGAAAATGGATTATAGTTTGATCCTGCTACAGTGGATTGAATAGTGGTTCCCCAAATTCATGTCCGCCAGGCTCTCAGAATGTGACCTTATCTGAAAATAGAGTCTTTGCAGATGTAATTAACTAAGGATATCAAGGTAAACCATTCTGGATTGAGGTGAGTCCTAAATCCAATGTGTGGTGTCTGTATGAGAAGAGGAGAGGACACAGAGACACGTGGGAGGAGGCCATGTAAAGTCAGAGGGAATACACTGGAGGGGTTGTCCCCAGGCCACGGGATGCCAGGAGCCTCCAGGAGTTGGGGGAGGCAAGGAGGGGTCCTCCTCTGGAGTCTCCGGTGGAGTGCAGCCCCAGCACACCCCGATTTAGATGCTGGCCTCCAGAATTGAGAGCGAATATATGCCTCTTGTGTCAAGCCAGTCAGACTTTGTTACTTGGCTGTAGTAGCACAGGAGATGAACATACTTGGGGGTGAAAGCCCAGCAACTACTTTCTAACCCAGAAGGCTGGCATGAAGAGAGGTCACTCTGGAATAGGGCAGGATGGCCTGGAGGTGAAAAAGGACGTGAAGTCCTGGCCAGTGTGGCTCATTTGGTTGGAGCATTGTCTCATAACCAAAAGGTTGTGGGTTAGAGTCCTGGTCAGGGCACATGCCTAGGTTGTAGGTTTGATTCCCGGTCAGGGCTTATATGGGAGTCAACCAATCAATGTTTCTCTCTCACGTTGATGATTCTCTCTCTCTCTCCCTTCTTTTCTCTCTCTAAAAAACAAAACAAAACAATGAAAAAATGTCCTATAGTGAGGGGGGGGAGGAAGGAAGGAAGGAAGGAAGAAAGGAAGGAAGGAGGAAACAGAGAGAGGGAGGGAGGGGTGAAGGGCTCTCCAGGGGAGGTTGTGTGGCTCATCAGAGCTCAAGAATGTCCTGTCAGTCCCTGGGGACAGAGAGCCCTGATGGAACCGGGGTCCCAGGACTCCTGGAAGCATGTGGCCAGGGTCACCTTGCTGCTGGTGGAGGGGGCTGACCTCCAGGCCCCCAGCCTTGGCTCTGCTCTGAGACTCTACATCTCGACACCCGCCAGCATTTCCCAACTTGCTGTGTGACTGTGGACAAGTCATGGCCTCCTCAATATAAGAACTGCAATATAAGGCTGGATAGGCCCTTAGAGGTCTTGAGCGTGCGGCAAGGCCGAGGGACTGTGGTGCTTGCCATGAGGGAGAACTGGGAAACACAGCTGGGTCAGTGACCCAGGTGAGCATGGCCACCTGCAAGCTTGTGAGGATTTAGGGAAAACGGAGGAATTCACCCAGAATCCAGCTTCCAAGGCCTGGGAATTTGTTAAGGGAGCAGAATGTCTCCTTCCCCTGTCCCAACCAAGGGTTCAAAAGGGTGGACGTTTAATTCAGGGGTCAGCACACTGTGGTTCAGTATCCAAATTCATCCCGCCACCTGTTTTTGTGAATACGGTTTTATTGGCACCAGCCACGCCCGCTCATTTATGTGCCCTGTGTGGTGGCCGCACTGCCCTGACGGTGGGCACTGTGGTCATGGAAACCTGTGTGGCCCTTTACAAAAGTGAGCTGACTCCTGCTCACCTGCCTGTTCACATTGGGACACTACTGAAGAGAAAGGCTGAGCCGTGGAACGTAAACGGGGCTGTCCCAGGAAAGACAAGGTGTGCGGTTGCTCTGGGCCACTCTGGCCTCTCTTTGTGGGTGACATTTGTGGCTCTGGCTGTCAGCCCTGAGGTGGGTGTGGAGGCTGCCATGGGAATGATGGGTCCAAAGCACCCCAGGGCCCACATGGCCCATCTAGACTGGATCAAGGCCTTGGGAATCTGGGCTGCAGCCAGATCTGAAAGCAGGAAGGGGGATCGGAAACAAAGCCCACTGTTGTCTGTGGGCCTGAATGGGCACTTGGACACAGACCTCGGTGAGGTGGAGGTCCTGGGGCCATGGTGTCTTTGTGATGTCTCTCCAGCCCCCCTGCTGCCACATGCAGTCCTTCAGGGTCTGCTGACCCCATCCGCAAACAGGCCCTCCACCCGCTGCCACCATCATCCCTTCGACCCATCGCCGGCCCCTTCATCGTGGCGCTTCCATCGCCTCCCAACAGACACACAGCAGCCAAAGTCACCGCTTCAAAATAGGAGCAGACCCCGTCACTCCTCTACTCAAACTCCCACACGCTCACCCCATTTCCTATTGCCCCTAAACTAAAATTCACACTTCTTCTATGGCCAACAGGGACCAGCAGGACCCAGCTGCCACCTACTCTTTGGCCTAATTTCCTCCCACCTTCCCCCGTTCTTCCCTGAACTCATGGCTGGTTCTCCAGCCTGCAATACCTGCTCCTGCCCCGGCCCTTTGCACACAGTTGCCCCCGCCTACTACCGGGTCGGCTCTTTCTCAGCCTTCAGGTCTCAGCTCAGGGGCTGCCTCCTCAGGGATTTTCCTGACTGACTTAGCTAAAGCTCCAGGAGCTCTTAACCTGGAAAGTCTTATTCTGATGGTTTTTAATTTATCTTTTATTTCAAAATTATACATGCCTATATTTTAAGGAGTTCAATAGTTCTAAAGGTTTATAAACAGCAAGGACAGTCTCTCTTCTTCTGAAACTTTCGGCTCTTTAACTTTTGTTCTCTCGTTTACTTCCACATTGCTAAATAACTCATCTCCCTGCTTCTTGGTTCTCCGGCCTGCAGCACCAGCTGCTGACTCTCTATTCTAGAAGCTGAAGATGCTGTGCCTCCCTCCGCCCCCTTGACGCCCACAAGTGCATCACCTTCCAGCAGACTTATGTTGTGGTTTGAATTAGATCAAAATGTTGGCCATGGAGGTGCACTGCTGAGATTGCCCTTGAAGAAACAACTTCAGCTGCAAGGAGTGTGGTGAGGTGAGGGCTCCAGTGGCAGCGGGTGCTGGGCCCCGTGCTGTCTGTCCCATGGAAGCCCTGCTGGTGCCTGGTGCCCAGGTGCAGTGCCTGCTAGGGAGCTGGTCCTGCCCCATGTGACTCTGCTCTGGAGCTCCCAGTGGGACGAGGGCCAAGACTTCACTCTCTCCTCGCCCAGCCTCACGTTCTCCCCCTTTCTCTCTCACAGGCTTTCCTGCCCAGTAAACGTCTTTGCTCTGAAATCACCTCAGCAACTGCTTCCTGGAGGATGTGACCTGACACAAGCCATCGTTGGTGTCTGTGCACGTGACAATATTCAAGTAAATGCCCCTCACGGCCACACCACTGGGCATGCTGCGGTAAAACACGCTTTCCCTGCAGCACTTGGTTCTCCTGCAGCCAGACTGGAGTGTGGGGTTTTGTTCTGTGTGCGCTTCAACCCCTAGCCTCTGCCATTTGTCCAAACTGCCTTTCACTGCTTTCACCCGCATCGTGCGTGCTGTCGGTTTCATCCCTCCAGCGCCAGTCCCTGCCCCCTTCTGGCTTCGCTGCTCTTCCGCCCGACGCACAGCCCGCATCGCCTTCGGATCACTGCTCATCTCTCCCAGTGTGGATTTCCTGTCTCCTGTGCTCGTGATTTCCTCTTTCCTGGTTTTCTCTCCTGTTTTGATCGACCATATCTTCCAGCCTTCCTGAGCATGGGGAAGTAAATTTATCGAGATTTTTGTGTGTGTGTGTGTCTGAAAATGCTACCTTTCTACTTGGTTTTTAGTTTGGCTGGGTATAAAATTGAAGGCTGGAAGTTTATTTTCAACTATTTCAGAGGCACTGTTCCATTGGTCTCTGGTTTCCAGTGTTGCTGTTGAGAAGCCTGAAGTTAGTCTGATTTCTGAGCCTTGCATGAGCCCCCTCCTCTCTTTCCTTCTCCTTGATAGTTGTAGAAGCCTCTCTTTGTCCCTAATCTTCACGATGATGTGCTTTAGTGTCACTTTATTTTCATCCATTGTCTGGATTCCTGGTGAGCCTTTTCAGCCTGTGAACTCTTTCATCCTTCAGTTCTGGAACGTTTTCTTACATTATATTATCGAGGACTTTTCCCTCCAGTTTTTCTGTACTCACTTGCTGGAAGCCCTAAGCTTGGATGTTACCCTACTGTATGGATATGCCACATTTCCTTATTTTTCCTTTTCTATTTTCCCTCTTACTATCTTACTGCTCTTAGAGATTTCAATTTTATCTTTCAATCCTTCATTGAGGTTTTCGTTTCTGTAGGTATGATGTGTACATGTGTATATATAGACACATGTGATGTCTGTAAGTGAACCTGTAACATGTTATATAATATGTATTATAAACATATTACAACAATAATATAACATATGATTGGGCAAAAGTTGTTTACCATTGTGAGTACAGGAAACAGTTTATTCTTATATTATTATTTATTGATTATTACATTATTTGTATTACAACTATAAACCTAGTTTTGCTCCACCCTGTATATTAATATAATATATAGATATAGATATCATTTTTATAGACCGTTTTTTGTTCTGTGAGTATTCTCTTTTATTTTACCCTGATTACAGTTCTCTTATCTCTCTGACAATATTAATGAGGTTGTTACTGATTTTTGAAGTTTTCTTCTTCCTGTGGAGTCCTTGTTTCTTCCAAGTTGCTTTTTTATGTTTGTTGATTTTGGTTTCTTTCTTTACCCTCAGAGGATTTCTCCAGATTCCAGGTGATACTTGGAATCTTTAAAAGCATTGGTGAATCGCTGGTGGTGTTAGTTCTGTAGAGCTGCCATAAAAAGCACCACAAACTGGGTGACGCAAACACCAGCAATTAATTGTCTCACAGTCCTGGGGGCTCAGAGCCTGAGAACGAGGCGCCAGCAGGGCTGGTCTCCTCAGAGGCCCCTCTGCTTTGCCTGCAGGGGCCGTCTTCCCCTGCGTTCTCACATCGCCTCCCCTCTGTGGGTGTCTTTGCTGTGATCTTCTCTTCGCATGACACCAGTCACGTTGGGTTAGGGTGGACTTCAGCCACCTCGTTTTACCACAGTCACCTCTTTAAAGGTCCACCCTGCACTTACAGTCACGCTGGAAAGTGCCGAGGGTTAGCACTGCAGCGTGCGGGTGAGGGGGTTGGGTACCACGCAGCCCCTCACACCTGCCATGCTCAGTTCCCTCCACTTCTTGGAAACAGCTCCCCTAAAGTCGTCAGCCATCCCCATGGTGCCTGCCCACCAGCCGGAGGCTGCTCTTTCTTCCCTTGGTGGCGCCTTCCACAGCATGTGACCTCTGGCTCCCCTAGTCCTTCTCGAACTGCCACCCTCCCTTCCTGCTTCATCCCCTTTCTTGCCAGCATCCCCCTCACACCTCTGCCTGCTCTGTCCTGGGGTCTCAGGCTTTTCGCTTCACTCTCAGCTCGTACCTCACATTCTGAGCATCCCCAGGGCTCTTTCTCCCCTGCCCCTTCTGCTCTTCCAGGGCTGGGGTCCAGTGGCCACCTGCATCCAGGTAACATTGGGTGGGCAGATGGACTGCTGATTAAGGCACCTGATGCCAGGCCTCCTCTGAAGCTCTCTGCACCAGGACCTGGGGGCGGAGCCCAGGGACCTCCCTCAGTGATTTTCACTCATGCCACATCAAAGGCCACCTTTCTCAGGTAATCACCGCCACCCATTTAAGCACCTGCAAATATGAACTCACCACACCCTTCGCACAACCCCACGAGACAGGGACTGGGACTCCCTCCACCTTGCAGATGGGGAGGGAGGCTCAGAGAGATTACGTAGCTCACCAGGGCCACACAGCCCATAAACGGAAGTGCTCAGATTGGAGCCCAGGCCAGCCGGTTGCAGAGCCTGTGGGTCAAACCACCCTGCAGGTTTCAGAGACACCATCTTAGGTAATCTCGTCCCTCGAGCAGCTTTATTCTCTCAGCGGCTCTCTCGGGTCTCTGTCAGCTCCTCAGACCTCCCCCCTAGGCTGCCAGCCCACCTGTCCAGGTTCCCCAAGGTCATCCCCACCTGGATCTCTTGGGCATCTCCAAGCTAAACATTCTGGAACACATTCTTCATATTCCTCCCTGAGGGCTGCTGCCCAGTGCTGCCCACCCTTGGAGGTCCCTGGACACTGAATCAGCCAACCTAAAACCTGGCTGGCAGCCCAAGCCCCTTCCTCTCCCTCGGCCTCACCTCCGCTGTCCTCCTGATGCGCTCCAGCAGGCTGTACCTCTCCTGCTTTGTCCTGCTGTCCCTACCCATCCCCAGACTCATTTTTCCTTCGCCCTCACAGCCCCTGAGCCTCTCCCAGCCTCCAAGCCCAGCCACGCCCCTGCGTTAGAGCCTTCAGACTGCCCCAGGGCACCACCGGCTGAACTCCGGGCCTGCGCTGGCTCTCAGGGCCGCACACCAGCCTGTCTCTGGCCGACTGCTCTGGATGGTTTGTAATCCCCTGAAGACGTCAGGTAGCTTCAAGGCCTCAAGGCCTTTGATTTCGATGTTTCTACTTTTTGGTTGTGATTTCTGTCCTTGTTTCCTTTAAACAATTTTTTTTTTATTGAGATAAAAATTTAAATAACATTCAGCCGTTATTCTAACCGTTTAAGTGTACAGTTCAGTGGTTTTTACTTTACAGGGTGGGGCAGAAGTAGGTTTACAGCTGTATGAGAAACAGGGTTTGTTCTTGTATTATTTATTAATTATTGTATTATTTTCCACACGAACAACTGTAAGCCTATTTTTGCCCCGGCCTGTGTTCATAATGTTGGTAGCCACGGTTACCTAGATCTGGACAACGTCACTACTGCACACAGGAGCCTGTACCTTCTCATGGCCCCACCCTTGCATCCTGGCAACCCCTCACCACTTTCCCCTTCCTGCGGGTTCGCCTTTTCTAGACACTGCGAATAAATGGAATCACACAGTATGTAACATTTTAGGAAAATGTTTTCAAGTTTCATCCACATCGTAGCATGTGTCAGTACTTAATTCCTTTTTATGGCTAAATGATATTCCGCTCTATGTGTGAATATTTTATTCATTCACTCATATGTTAAATGGACACTTGGGTTGTTTCCCCCTTTTGATTAGCTACTGTGAATAGAGCTGGCATGAATAATCAGGGACACGTTTTTGTTTAAACATATACTTCCAATCCCCTTGAGTAGAGACCTAGGAATAGAATTGCCGAGTCATTCAGGTCCCTGGTGTCAGCGGGCTTAGCGTTGTTCCCCTGGTCTTGAGGCGGAGACTGAGTCTGTGGCCTGGGTCCAGATGGCCATGGGGGAGTCACTCCTACCTCCAGGTATGGATGGTTTTCTCACCTGCAGCTGACCGGGGCGGGCTTGGTAGATGCCTGCCCCCGCTCCCTAGGTCTGCCGTGGGGAGGCCACAGTCACAGGCATGGAGGCTTAAGCCACAGAGGCTCGTCTTACAGCTCTGGAGGCTGGAGGTCCAAACCCAGGTGCCAGCAGGGCTGGTTCCTTCTGAGCACTGTGCAGGAAGAAGCTGCTCCAGGCCTCTCTCCTCGGCTTTCGGGGTGCCGTCTTCCCCTGTGTCTTCACATCATCTCTGTTCTGTGCATGTCTGTCTGTGTGTCCAATTCCCCCTCATAAACAGACACCAGTCATGTTGGATCAAGCCCACCCTCGTGACCTCATTGGGACTTGGTGAAATGATACTAATGGCTTAATTTGATCACCTGTGAAAAGATCCTATCTCCAAGCAAGGTCACATTCTAAAGTGATGGGGACTAGAATGTCAGCCTATGAATTTGGGGGACACAATTTAATCCATAAAAAGCTCCGAAATTCACTACTTGCCCTCAGATCCTTGCCTCAGCATCTGTGTCCAAGGGAGCCCACCGGAGCTCTGCTTGTCTCCCAGTCTTGGTGAGAATCAAGCAAGCAAATGCAGAGCTCATGGACCATCTGCACCAGCCGGCTCCTGTGCCTGAGGCCCTCCCCGCACCTGACACAGCGGACCCAGCCCATGACCTTGGGGAGGTCATGGTGGTGGCAGCAGCGAGGCAGCCTGCAAACACACAAGGAAATTTCAGGTAGCAGGAGGCATCTGAAACAGAGAGAGGGCAAAGGGCTGTCTGGGGAGCCTAGAGAGCCTGGGGCAGTCAGGGAAGGCCTTGTCGAGAAGGTGGCATCTGAGAAGATTCTGCCGTGGCCATGTTGGGTATGCCTGTTAAAGGAACAACACGATGGTGTCCCTGCCTTCACGTCTGACTCCCCCTCCCTCATAGCCCCCAGCACATCTATTGAGAACAGCCCTGGGGAGAAAACCCTGGGAGAAAGCCCACCTCAGGCCCCAGGAATGGTGATGGAGGAAGCTTTGCCTGCAGGAGAAAAGTGGAGCTGCTCCGGAACTTCTGGGGGCCATGGGAGAGCAGGGTGGTTCAAGGGATCCTGAGGGAGGAGGGGCACATTACCAGGAGAGGGGAGGAGAACTGTGTGAAGAAGCCATTCAGAGAGCAAGTGTCCCGTCCCTGGAGGTATTAAAGCCCAGCTGGATGGTGTCTTGACAGCATCCTCTGGAGGGAACTCGAGCGCTACTGGGGTGCTTGGGCACCTCTGAAGTCTGGGTTCAAGTTAGAAGCACCCAGGGGGACCAGCTGTCTGATTTTCAGCTGTGATGACGCACTGGGCCTTTTCGCTCCTCCCTTTGGTGAATTCAAGAGAACACTACTGTCTTTGGCCTGGAATCTCGTGGGCACTGGGACCGATGCATATGTTGCCTGCAGTGCCCCTGTCTCACACCAGGTGGCACCAGTCACCTGGCGTTGGGGTGAAAATGGACTCCCTTACAGGTCTTAAAAACCACAAAAATGGCTGGATGGAGTGTTGCCTGAACCTGGAAAACCCTTAGGGAACACTAGCAATGAGTTTGATGTGAGTGGGCAGAGTGTGGCCTTGTGGGAAGCGCCAGAACCAGCCTGAAGGCCTGTCTCAGCCCTGCCACCTGCAGCCCTGTGACACTGAGTAAGTCTTCACGGAGTCTCAGCTTCCTCGCCCCATAAGTCAGGAACTGGTACTGTCTTGAAAAAATTGTTTAATCATTCATCTTCACTGAAAAAAGAGGCTCCTATCACCATATACCCTTGACATAAATTTAAGGTTCTGCTTAAAAAAAAAGTATAAGGTGGGAAACTTGCTATTTACCAAAGTAAATGCCTTTAAACATACCAAGCTCTTCAAATTAAAAAGACAAAAAATAGACTTCCAGCCAAGATGGAGGCGTAGGTGTACACACTTTGCCTCCTCACACAACCAAAATTCAGGACAACAAAAGTTTAGAAATAAAAAAACAACCAGGACAGAAAATTGAACTGTACAGAAGTCCCAACAACCATTCATCCAGACCGGTAAGAGGGATGGAGTAAGCGGCTGGCGGAGAGGGGTCGAGGCAGGAAGAAGCGGTGGCTAGCAGACCCTGGTGGCAGACCCCAGGCGTGGGCGCGGAGAGGCAATGGGCAGACCCAGTGAGGTGCACAAGGCAGCTGGCTGTCCACAGTCACACATTCACCTGCAGATAAACCAGGTGAAAACGGGCAGCGAGATAGACCAAGCAACCCAGGGCCCCAGAACTGGGAAATAAAGCCTAAAAGCACTGATTGAAAACACTTGCGGGGGTTGAGGTGCCGGGAGAGACTCCCAGCCTCACAGAAGAGTTCGTTGGAGAGACCCACGGGGTCCTAGAACATACACAAGCCCACCCACCTGGGAACCAGCACCAGAAGGCCCCAATTTGCTTGTGGGAAGCAGCAGAGGGGACTGAAATCCGACAGAGCGGAGCAAGCGCCATTGTTCCCTCTCAGACCCCGCCCCCACATATAGTGTCACAACCCAGGGATTGGGTTGCCCTGCCCTGGTGAACACCTAAGGCTCCGCCCCTCATATACAACAGGTGCAACCAGACCCCCCCCTCCCGAAAAAAGGTTCAAAGGAAAGAACAAATCAAAGCCTCAGAGCTAATACTTTTAAGTGACCAAGAGATAGCCAACCTATCTGATGCACAGTTCAAAGCACTGGTGATCAGGATGCTCACAGATTTGGTTAATTTTGGTTGCAAATTAGATTAAAAAGTGAAGGCTACACTAAGTGAAATGAAGAAAAATGCACAGGGAACCAATAGTGATGGAAAGAAAACAGGGTCTCAAATCAATGGAGTGAAACAGAAGGAAGAAAAAAACATACAATTAGGAAAGAATGAAGAAATAAGAATTAAAAAAAAAATGAGGAGAGGCCTAAGAACCTCCAGGACATCTTGAAACGTCCCAATATCTGAATTATAGGGGTACCAGAAGGAGAAGAGGAAGAGCAACAAGTGGAAAAGTTATTTGAACAAGTAATAAAGAACTTCCCCAATCTGGCAAAGGAAATGGACTTCCAGGAAGTCCAGGAAGCTCAGAGAGTCCCAAAGAACTTGGACCCAAGGAGGAACACACCAAGGCACATCATAATTACATTAGTCAAGATTAAAATGAAAGAGGGAATTCTAGAAGCAGCAAGAGATAAGGGGACAGTCACCTATGAAGGGGTTCCCATAAGGCTATCAACTGACTTCTCAAAAGAAACCTTACAAGCAAGAAGGGGCTGGAAAGAAGTTTTCTAATTCATGAAAGGCAAGGCCCTACATCCAGGATTGCTCTATCCAGCAAAGCTTTCATTTAGAATGGAAGGGCAGATAAAGTGCTTCTCAGAGAAGGTCAAGTTAAAGGAGTTCATCATCACCAAGCCCTTATTTTATGAAATGCTAAAGGGACTTATCTAAGAAAAAGAAGATAAAAAATATGAACAGTAAAAACATAGCAAACTCACAGTTATTAACAACCACACCTAAAACAAAAGCAAACTAAGCAAACAACTGGAACAGGAACAGAACCACAGAAATGGAGATCACATGGAGGGTTAGCAACAGGGGAGTGGGAGGGGGAGAGAGGGGGAAAAGGTACAGAGAATAAGTAGCATAGGCAGTAGGTAGAAAATAGACAGAGGGAGGGCCAGAATAGTATGGGAAATGTAGAAGCTAAAGAACTTATGACACATGGACATGAACTAAAGGGGGGGAATGTGGGTGGGAGAGGGCGCAGGGTGGAGGGGAATGAAGGGGGGAATGGGACAACTGTAATAGCATCATCAATAAAATATATTAAAAAATAAAAAGACTAAGAATAAATTAACTTGACATATTTGTTTATAAAAATAATTATTTATCAAGGAATGTTTTATAATAGGGCTGCCTCATTGAACTGCCTCAGAGCTAATATCAACTGTGTGGCTTGTTTTCTTTAACCCCAACTTGGGATAAAAACGATATGAATGAATGTGCCATCAAATTAAGAGATATTGCCCCCAAAACCAACAGAAAATTTAAAAAATAAAATAAAAACTGCCCTTTGTGAAATATTAAGGCCTCTAAATGAGAAAAAATCAATTTAATGTTTGGGTCTGTAGCTTTTTTCTATTCAATCAGCCCCATCAACCCCACTTACCCCAAATTCTGAAAAGTTGTTCTGAATTCTACCAATATATGAAATTGCACATAAAACTTGCCATGTAATATTTATCAAATTGTATACTTAAAAGTACATTTGCTATTGTGCTAATTTAACATGTATTTAATATAAATGGGTATAATATATTTAATCATATATGACAGTCTTATTTAGATTTCAGTTTATGTTAATGCACATTTCTTATTTCTGGTCACTTTTGAAAATTTACACACTAGATATAGATTTTGTAAAGATAAAACAAATACTTCTAAATCCATAGATTTTTTAACCTTCTTTTTGTCTGAAAGGTTACAAGAAAAATATTCTAAGTTATGAGGATGAGATGGTGATTGAGAATAGTTCCAGAAACTTTTTTTGAAATTTTAATTTACTTTCCTGTATTTCCTAAGAGTAATTATTTGTTTAAAAAAGTCCCTATGAGGCAGAAAATTTCCTGATTTACTTTGAAGTAACCATCCCTAGCTTGCTCTAGCAAACATTTCAATTCTGTTAGCTAAACGAACCATACAATATCTTTGAAGACCAACCAGAGAAGAGAAAAATCTCATCTTCACAAATGATGTAGAACCAAAACTTATCCTTTCAAAGGAGCAGTTTAACCTGCTAAATGTCTCTTATAAGATCTTCTTTTTAAGAAAGTATCATTCCTGAAATGATATTTCGAATACTTGGCAAGTTACGGACGGTTGTTAGCTGAGTATTCATCATGCTATACCAGCTGAAGTTAGAGTACCTCTTGTGTTTCTGGTGCAGATAAAACATTCCTACAGCCTTTCAAACGGAGTTTCCTTTGACAAACATTAAAGAGAAGGCCGGCAGTCATTAAGCTGAGGTCTCATGGTACATAAGCTAATTGTTGACTTGGCCATCAAAGAGGGAAGATAAAATTTAGTATGACGTTCTTCCATTCAGCAAACTGTGACAAGATCTGTATTTTAAAATTGGTATAATGTTATGGATTCCCAAACATTTACTGGGAATATTCCTGTTTATCCAAGTATAATCCAGAAAGCCAACGGCACACTGAAAGCCCTTGATATGTCCAGCACTCACTGTGAAAACCTTCTGTTTATTCACCAGTTAACAAAGTCCTGCTTTCTACTTTTTAATTACATTTTAGAATAAAATCTATGACCATAAACTATGCATTGTTTGTTGCTATCTCTTAAAAATGTCATTGCAAGTACACTGTACATGTTACAGGAAAAAAGAAGGTAGCTTGAGACAGATATTTCTGTTGATTCACTCACTGTAGGAGACTGGACGCAGGGGCCCTGTGGGGCTTTGTAAGAAGCTCACAGACTCAGAAGCTCTTCAGCTCACCCTCACACTCAGGACACCACCGGTCACTAATGCAGACAAAGGCGTGCTTTCTGACACATTGTCTTTTCTAAGGTTCAAAAATGATTCTCGAATTATTGGAAGGATTGCTCTCAAGCCTTTGTGTTCTTGTTCAAGTTGAAATACTCTTTCCTGCTCCTTACAACCCAGTTGCTCATTGGTTTCAATGGCCATTGCCACTGCCGCCCCTCCGCTACCTGGTCCACACATGCCGAGAGTCCGTGGAGCGCTGCCCTTTCGGCTCCATCAGCTGCCTGGCTTGTCTTCTTTTGCTAGCCATGAGCAGCCTAAACATTTGCTCCCAAGACTGAGTTCCACCACAGGCGTTCCCCCAGGGACATCCACAAGTCTTCGTTCTCTTGTGGCAGTTCTCTGATTTGTCTGTTTTCTTGCTGGATTCCTGTAACTCATGGAGATCGAGGCCAATGTCTCAAAACTTCAGTAAGTTCTTGAATTGCTTCCTGATGCTGCATCACCACTTACACTCACTTGTCTGCTCAGCCAGAGGTTCTGTTGCATCATCATGATCTATCTCTCTGTCTCTCACTGGGCGTCAGCAGGTGCCTTCTCAGTTGTGCAGCCCCTTTCTGACCACTGCAGAGGCAGTGGGTGGGGCAGCGGGGGCATGGGGGGCTCGGCCCTTTGCTGGCCTAGGTAGCACCTCCGCCCTGTGGCCTTGAGCAGTGATCCAATGGTGCTCTGACCTGGTGAGCCCGTCTCAAAGGTTAGCACAGAGGGTTCAAATCTGTCCACAGTGCCTGGCTCATGGCAGGTTTTCAATGAACCATGGTAACACTGTGCATGTGGAAGATCTGCTGGGTGGGAAAGCTCACCAAAGCCAAGTTCTCAATGTCTAAATGGCCCCTGAAAGACTTCGGTGGCCTCTCTCTCAGCTGAGCCCCTCAGTCCCATGGCAGGCACATCCATTGCCCTTGGAGGTCTGGGCAGCTGCCCCCGGCCAGCCCTGCTCCTGCAAAGCCAGGGGCCTCCTTTCAGCGGCTGGCTTGGCCCAGACAGATCCTCTCTTGGCCCCTTCACAGGAAATCAGTCTTTTGAAAAAATTAGTGCTCCTTTCTTCTCATGGTTTATTTCTTACTTGTTTTGTTGATGAAATCAACAGAGGTTTTTGTACCCTTTAGGGGTTCAGTGCAGATGGTGAAGCCTTCTGCAGTTCCCTTCCCGCAGGGGCCTGTTAGCAGTGTGGTAGGCTCCCCCTCGGGAGTTCTTCCAAGCACATACAAAAGCCCACATTTATATAAAAATCACTGTTGCTCTTGAAAAATGAAAACATGCTGGTACAATCATTCACTCATGTGTTCTTGCTCTCAGCCTGTGTGGGACATGGCTGGCCTCAGTGCAGTGAAAAGCAAGGTGCTTCAAATTCCTGCCCTTGAGGAATGAGAATCGAGAAATAAATACTAGCACCGGCCCGGCTGGGTGGTTCTGTTGGTTGGAGCGTCCTCCGTCCCCCAAAGGGTTCCGGGCTCACTCCCTGGTCAGGGTACCCATTTCATCCTGGGTCGGAGAGCGCAGGGGAGGCAGCCGGCGGCTGTTTCTCTCTCACACTGATGCTTCCCTCTCTCCCTCCTTCCCTCTCTTGTACCAACATGTGATGGCAGCTGGCAAAGCAGGATAAGGAGTTAGAGGGTGTATTTGTTCCTGCTGTAACATTGCCACAAAAAACAGAAATTAATTCCTTCCAGCTCTGGAAGCCTTCTGTCAGAAATCAGTGCTGCTGGGCCAAAATCAAGGTCCTGGCAGGGCGGCACACCCTCAGGAACCTTGGCGGGTCCATCTGGGATTCTAGCTTCTCATGGCTGTGGCCTTCCTTGGCTCTGGGCCATATTGCCCCGACCTTCAAGGCCAGCACCCGCCCCTCCCTCCCTCTCACAAAGACTGCAGTGAGGGCCCACCCTGAAAGCCCAAGGCAATCTCTCCATCTCAATATCCTTTACTCGATTACACCTGCAGCCCTCTGCCCTCTTTAGCCATAAAAGGGAACATTCACAGGTCCCGGGGATTAGGACGTGGACTTCTTTGCGGGGTGGTGGGGGCACTTTCCAGCCTACCTTGGAAAGTGTCTGGGCAGGGGGAGGGCTATGGCAGCCTCATCCTGGCACGTGGAGAGTGTGAAGACAACCAGGTCATTGTCCAGTTAGTAAGTGAGTGAACAGGCTGCTGACAGGCCTGTGTCTGAGAACAGAAGCGTGTGCCACAGCCCATGACTGAGCACTGGCTACTGTCTCAAACGCTTGGGCATGAGCAGAAAGGACTGGCTGCCACGCACATTTTCCTGGCTGAACCTGAGCATGAACAGGACCGTCTGCAGCTCGGCAGATACTGGTTTTGCCAGCAGCTCCATGTGGGGCTGCAGGCACCCCTCACTTTAACCCTGCATGGTCACCAGTGCATGAGAGTGTGGTGGCCAGGGCAAACCTGGGACCCACTGCTGGCAGGGCCTGACTTCTGTCCTTGCTGTGTGGCAGGTACAGTGAAGCCCTCTCCTCTCTGGTCCCTGAGGGCCAACCACATTCTGGGCCAGGGTCTCAATAGCCCCATAAGGAGCCCACTCTCCCTCTGGTCTGCAATCCAGACTCCACCAGCTTTGATGCCTACTCCCTGGTGCTTTTGGGACCCCTGGCTCCGCAAGGCTGCCTGCATTCTGGATGCCAGCAGGAGCAGGCACAGGCCATGGGGCCAGTGGGCCAGGCCTGCCTCTGACCAGCATCCCCAGGCCCGTTTCCCCAGAGCCCAGTGCTGAGAGGCAGCAGGATTCTCTCAGAGGCTCTGTGCTTGAGATTCATTGCCGCGCTGCCTTCTAGCTCTGCCTAGCAGGTCCGGACTCCTAGGATCATAGTGACTCCCACCAGGGTTCTCTGGGCAATCCTACCAGCCAGGCTTACTGATGAAAAGGAACATTCACTGAGCACCTCCAGGGCCTGCACTGCCCCAGCATATTGCTTATTCTCTCAGCACGCCCTCACGGCTGCTTTATGAACTCACCTTCAAGGGGGAGAAACACTGGGAGGCTCGGTAACACACCCCGGTGAGGGGCCAAGAAGCAGCAGGGTTGGGAGCTGCGGCAGGCCTGCCCGGACCCAGAGCAGTCCGTACCTACCCGAGTCCGGACCATTGCCCCTCTTTCCTGGGGCTCTCAGCCGATGAGGGGGCAGGCTCAGAGCAGGGCTTTACAAATGTGGGGAATAGCCCTGGGGGTAGAGATCTGGGGGTCTGGGCCAGCTGTCCCCAGTACTAACAGGCTTGGCCAACTTGTCCTTCATTGGCTCCCCTTCCTGCAGTGCTCCTGGGGGGCAGGGGAGTCACCCCTGACATCCTTGTCTCAGGTCTGCTCCTAAGGGGTTCCAAACTGAGATGTCACTGAGCCCCATGGCCAGCCAACTAGATGCAGTGCTGGCCATTCAATACATTGTCTCCTTTACTCCTTAACGGCCCCTTCCTAGCTGGGCAGCTGAGAGGGCTTGCTGGGAGCTGGTCACACAGCTCCAAGACTGCAGTGCCGATCTCAAAGACCTACAAGCCCAACTGGGCTGCTTCTGCTGTGCCCCCACCCCTAGGTACAGGTGGGCTGGGCTAGAAGGTAGAGTGATTGAGGCCCCTCCTGAGGGCTGGGCCTTGCAGGCAAGTCTCCCCAGGGCACCAAGGAGAGAGGGAGCCACCACTCTTCCCAGAAATGGTTCTTCTTCTTCTTTAAAAATATTTTCTTTATTTATTTTTAGAGAGGAGAAGGAAGGGAGAAAGAGTGGGAGAGAAATAGCAATGTGTGATTGCCTCTCGTGTGCCCCCTACCGGGGACCTGGCCTACAACCCAGGTGAATGTCCTGACTGGGAATCGAACCGGTGACCCTTTGACTCACAGGCCAGCACTCAATCCACTGAGCCACACCAGCCAGGGCAGAAATGGTTCTTCTTGACAGGCACTGAGAGCCAAGAGCAGCCCTGGATCTTCTGAGGAGGCTAAGACCCCCATTCCAGAGGCCCCTTCAGGGCCAGCTGAGACCCAACCTACCTCTCCCTGACAGATGACACTCCTCTTGGTTCAGCTGGTGCAGAGGTAAAAACAGGGTCCTCAGGGCACCTGCTGCTTGCTCAGCCACTCCAGGCTGAGCTCTGAGCCAGACCACTCAGATGTGGCCCCCACCTTCTCCCACTGTGCAAGCCATGAGTCCATCAGTGCTCCAGGGGACCAGGTGCAGGGAGCGCCAACACCAACGCTGAGGAAAACCATGGTTGCTCCAGGTGGGTGTGGTGGCCATTCTCAGTGACACAGGAGGAACCCTGCATAGTTAGACATCTCTGTTACATGTTTGCATTAGAAAAATAGGTATCTAGCATCAAATGTGATTGCCTGGGTGTAATTGCTTGGGAGGAGGCTAAACTTCAGAAAGTGAATCAAATGAAAGAAAAATATGAAGTGACCAATGCTATGGGACCATTTCAATGGACTGGATTGGAAACAGCTAGGACATTGGCGATGACAAGAGATAGCAAGGACACAGAGTCACAGGAGCTGTCATCCACTCCTGGGCAGTGCAAACTGGGGCAGCCATTGGGGAAGACAATTGGGCCTTATTTAGCAAAATTGAAGATGTGCAGTTTTGCTTCTCAGTATGGGCTCTGAAGCAGAGCTTCTGGAACTTTCATATGCACATGAATCATCTGGGGAATGTTTATTTAAAATTTTTTTTCAATGTATACTTAAAAATATATATATATTTTGTTGAATATGCCATTATAGTTGTCCCAATTTTCCCCCTTTGCCCCGCTCACCCCAGCACCCCCCACTCCGTCAGGTAATCCCCACACCATTGTTCATGTCCATGGGTTGTATGCATAAGCTCTTTGGCTGCTGCATTTCCTATACTGCACTTAGCTTCCCGCTGGCTGTTCTGTAACTACCTATTTGTAGTTCTTAGTCCTGTCACTTCCTCACCCATTCCCCCACACCTTCTCCCCTCTGGCAAACATCAAAACACTCTCCGTATCCATGATTCTATCTCTGTTCTTGTTTGCTTAGTTTGTTTTTCGGATTCAGTTGTTGATAAAGATGTATTTATTGCCATTTTATTGTTCATAGTTTTGATCTTTTTCTTGAAAAATTCCCTTTAACATGTCATATAATAATGGTTTTGTGATGATGGACTTCTTTAGTTTTTTCTTGTCTGGGGAGCTCTTTATCTGTCCTTTAATTCTAAATGATAACCTTGCTGGGTAGAGCAATCTTGGCTGTAGGTTCCTGCTTTTCATGACTTGGAATATTTCTTGCCAATCCCTTCAAGCCTGTAAAGTTTATTTTGAGAAATCAGCTGACAGTCTTATAGGAGTTTCCATGTAGGCAACTAACTTCCTTTCTCTTGCTGCTTTTAAGATTCTCTCCTTATCTTTAATCTTTAGCATTTTAATTATGTTGTGTCTCAGAGTGGGCCTCTTTGCATTATCTTGTTTGGGACTTTCTGGGCTCCCTGGACTTTCATGTCTGTTTCCTTCACCAAACCAAGGAAGTTTTCTTTCGTTATTTTTTTCCAATAGATTTGCAATTTCTTGCTCTTTCTCTTCCCCTTCTGGCACCCCTATGATGCATATGTTGGACCTCTTGAAATTGTCCCAGAAGCTGCTTACACTGTTCACAATATTTTTTATTCTTTTTTCTTCTTCTTGTTCTGATTGGTTGTTTTTTGCCTCCTCATGTTCCAAATCATTGATTTGATACTTGGTTTCATCCATTCTACTGTTTCCCTGTAAATAGTTCTTTAATTAATGTGTCCTTCATCTCTGTCTGGATTTTTTATACTGTGGAGTTCCTCACTAAATTCTTAGAGAATCCTTATAACCAGTGTTTTGAACTCTGCATCTGATAGATTGCTTATCTTCATTTTGTTTAGCTCTTTTTTCTGGAGTTTTGATCTGTTCTTTCATTTGGGCCATACTTCTTTGTCTCCTCATTTTTGCAGTCTCCCTGTGTTTGTTCCTATGCATTGGGTAGAGCTGCTATGACTCCCTCTCTTGGTAGTGTGGCCTAATATAGTAGGTGTCCTGTAGGGTCCAGTGGCACAGCCTCCCTATCACCCAAGTTGGCTGCTCAAGGTATGCCCTTCGTGTGGGCTGAGTACACCCTTTTCTTGTAGTTGAGCCTTGATTGCTGTTGGTAGACCAATGGAAGGGATTTACCCAGGCCAGTCAGCTGCAAGGACTGGCTATGACCACTAATCACCAATTTCTGCATTCTGTGGAGGATCAGCTGTGCAGGGGTGGGGTGGTAGTGCTCTGACATGGCCTGTAGCAGTCCACTGGGTGCTCTGGCCCTGGAGTTTCCTGGGTGGTGCAGGTCAAGGTCAGCCCCCTCCTGTGTTTTGTCCAGTGCCACCTTGCCGGGGCTATAAAGCAATCCAAGATGGCTGCTATTTGTGCTGGGCTTGGAGATTCCCAAGTGAAGCTAAGCTGTGAATCTAGGCTGGCTGCTGCTAGTGCCAGGTCTGGGGCCACTTAGCAAGAGATACAGGGGTTGGGGGCTCACTGAGGCTGGCTGTTGCTTGTTTCGAGGATTTAGGAAGTTGTGAAGCGTGAGCCAAGACCAGCCATTCATATGGAAAAGTCTCTGTTAACAGCCCAGTGGGCCTGTGAGTTGGGTAGTGTGGGGTGTCAGGGGATCTCCAGGGCAGGGTAGTATTAGTCAGGTCGATGGAGTTTCAGATATGGCACCCACCTGCTGGCTCTGTGGCTCTGTGGGGAGAAAGGTTCAGATAAGGGACAATGGCCTTGCCTGCTTTTCTGTCTGGGAGAAAGCTATCTCCAGCTCTCACCTTGATACCAGACACTTCAGTTCCTCCCTGCATGCCACTGGTGACTTTTAAGCTGTTATCCCATTGTTGGAGTTCAGAGGGAGTGAGTCTGAGTAAGTCCTTGTGTGGGTTCTTAAAAAGGAACTGCTTGGGATTCTAGCAGTTTCTTCCACTGACTCAATCCCCACTGGTTTTTGCAGCCATAAGTTATGGGGACTTATCTTCCTGGCACTAGAACCCTGGCCTGGGGCACCTGGTGTGGGGTTGGGACTCCTCACTCCGGAGATATCCCTCTCGAATTTTTATCCACCACGTGTGGATGTGGGACCAGCCCATTCTGCATCTCCATCTCTCCTACTGATTGGATGGATGTGGTTTTTTCAATTCCATAGTTGTCAGACTTCTATTCAGTTCAATTTCTGATGGTTTTGAGTGATAGTTGTAGTATAGTTTAGTTGTAATTTTTATGTGTTTGTGTGAGGAGCTGAGCAGTGTTTACCTATGCAGCCATATTGACTGGGAGTCTCTTATCTGGGGAATCTTGTTAGAAGGCAAATTCAGCTTCAGGAGGCCTGCGTGAGCCTAGAACCTACCTTTCAGAGCAACTGTAGCACTCTCCAAGGTTCTTGGCAGCACTGCTGGTGACAGCCCCAGCTGGAAACAACTCAACTGGCACGGTGAGGGGGCTGGACACACTTGGGGCCTTAACTGCCCAAGCACCTCTGATAAGCCAGAGCAGAGCCAGACTTTGGGCCATGTGTCCCAACCCAGGACTAGGACCTTCACTGAGCCCCTGGTGTGGATAGTGGGAAGCCTAAAGCCATGCTAACAAGGCTCCTGTACTAGTTGAATCTGGAACATCTCAGTTCCTGATTGGAGAGAGTGCTGGGTGCTAGCTGAGTGCTGGCTGGGTGCTGGCTGGGTGCTGACTGGGTGCTGACTGGGTGCTGGCTGGAAACTGACCATTGAGGTCTCCCAGGTCCCGGGCAACATTCTGGGGATTGTCCGAATTCTTCTGGGTGACCTTGTACAAACTTCAGGATGTCTCTGAGTCTCAGTTTCCTCATCTATAAAGCGGGGGTAATAGTAGCTCCTAAACCCAGAGGGATCAAAGAGTGACAGCTGTTAGCCAGGTCCTCTGTCCCTCCCAGCCACCCTGCCCTGCAGTGGAGCCTCTGTTTTTTCACTGCACAAGTCTGGAGGCACTCAGGCAACGTGGGCAGGCCCATCCTGTTCTCCAGGCACCCCGCTCAGGGATCCTCCTTAGGCCCCTGGTATTTTCAAGGCTCACTCACTGCCTGGGAGCTGTTGGCTCCACGAAGAGTGAGCAGTTCACGGAGGTGATTCCTAGAGCCTGCACACCCCAGAAAGCACCCATCTCTGAGTTCTGGCCTGTGTCCAGGTGCAGACAGGTGATCCGCATTGCCCTCTCCCTGCTGCTCAGCTCTGGCCCCCCTCTGCCTCTGGCCTCCATCTGGGCTCTGGCCCTGCCAGGAGAGCTGGGGTTTGGGTTTGCTGGCCCCCACCCTCCTGTCTTGCCACTCTGTGCTTCTCTCACTGTTCTGCTGTCACTTAGGGCTCCTTGATGTTTCTCAGAGGATCTTCATTCCTGCCTCCAGGCCTTTGCACCTGCTCTCCCCTCTGCCTGGACATCTCTGCCACAACATCTTTGCAGGTCTCAGCTTGACTGTTACCTTCTAGGAGGGGGCTTTCCTAGTCACCCTACCTAATGTTGCCCCCTAGATCTTGTCCATCATATTGCCTGCTTAAAATGGTGCTGAGTGCTCTCTGTATGATTTTGACTGAGCACCAGTTCACAGGTGGACCCTGCTTGCCTTGTCCACTGGTGAATACCCAGTGCTGGGCACACAGTAGGTGCTCAAACAATATGTGGAAGGAAGGAAGAGAAGGCTGACTATAGAGTGTAGAGCCAGAAAAAGGACAGTTATACACCAAGTGGGAGGACAGTGGAGAGAGGGCTGCCTGTCTGGATACTTAAGAACTACAGGAAAGCAAGAGAAGCAGGAGCCACTGTGTGTCTGGGCTGCCCGTGCAGAGGCTGTGCCTCCTGCAGGGAGGGCATTGGGCCCAAACCCTGGACTGACTTACCCTTGCTCAGGAAGGTAAGGGGCAGCCGCTTCGTCACTTGGCCCATCTTGGGGCCAGGGTTGAGACTGGGCATGGGACCAGAGTGGGTAGGGGGAATCCCAGTGGCCAGGTTGCAGGCTTCATGTCTGGAGCTGGCAGCATGGAGGCTAGTCCAGGGTAGTCCAAAGCGGATGACCCCAGGCTTGAGCAGGCCATGAGGTTCTGGGGCAGCTTACCTTTCTCTGGCCACAATTTCAATTTCTGTGAAATAGTTGGTTCTTTAAGGGTCCTTCCTGGGCTGTTACAAAGATGCCCTGGTATGATTTCTTAGAGACAGTTTATGCTTTGGCCCCAGGACTGCTTGGGTAGGGGAGAAAGAGCCTCACCTGCCTGCTTGCCCTGGGGAGCCCATCCTCTGGCATAGGGGCCACACACCAGGGCTGGGACCCTCCAGAAAGGCTCAGGTTGACAGAAGCTGTTCTCTGCCATCTTTGGCATTTCTGGGGCTGCTGTGCAAGAGTCATGTTTTGGCGCATTGTCATCACTGCTCCATTAGAAAAGCCTCTCATTTCATTTTATTGTGTGACATATTCCCTGAAACCTCCAACCTGCACTCCCACCCCCACACTCAAGGCTGCCACTTAACAAGACCGCTCTTTGGTCCTTCACTGTGTGTCTGCCCTCCCTACTTGTGAGTGCACACAGTGTAAGCTCAGCTAGCGTCACACACAGCTCACACTGTCCCTCGGACTCCTACAAGCAGCGCGATGTAGCCAGCGCTCCGGGTGCCATGGCGCTGCTCAGCCACACACGTCCCACCAGAGCCGACTGGGTGTTCCCGTGCTTCCCCTTGGGATGGGCATCCAGGATGGATCACAGATGGGGAAAGGGTGATGTGGTTAGTGGATACTCGTGATTCACTCTGGGGAACAAAAGGTGGATCCCACCTCCCATCACAGCAAACCAGGGTCCCAATGAATCAAAGGCCTCACTTTAAAATTAGGTAAAGCTATATCGTAGAGGTAAGGCCAATCAAAATAAACATTGGCCAGTAGCTCTGTGACCAGGGTCTGGTGAAAATGTCTTAAAGAGCCTTCAAATGTCTCGTATATGAGGGGGGACCCAAAACCTTAGAACTTATTAAAAAATTGTGTATTTATTCATACATGTTTAAACTTCAGTCACTTTCAAAGTATTTTCTATCTGATGTAATACACCTATTGAGATTTTTTTCCACTGCTCGAAACAGTGTTTGAACTTGTCAATTCTGATGCCTTTTAGTGCTTCTGCCATTTTTTGTTTCACCTTTTCCACATCAGCAAAATGTTTCCCTTTGAGAACTTTTTTATCCTGGGAAACCAAAAAAGGAGCTCAGGGCAAGATGGGCTGAACAGGGAGGGTGGAGCATGGGGGTCATGTTTTTGGTCAAAAGCTGCTGAATACTCAGCTCAGTGTGGGCAGGTGCGCTGGTAAATCACCCATCATGAAATGGGCAAACACGCTGAGTCTTCAGTCTTAAAATAAAAAAATTCACTGAAGCCAAGTGCAGCCTCTTACAACAATGCCAACTGGAGCACTGATCCAGACGGGTTCCTAGAACACTCACCTGGAGGCGGAAGCCTGTACTGCAAGGGGCCCACCCTCTAGAAGAGAATCCTGTGGTTTTTTTGGACCCCCCTTGTGTATAGGGGTAGCAGGGGAGAGGGAGGGAGAGAGAGAGAGAGAGGCATGCAAAGAAGAGGACCTGAGTCTGACCACATGGAAATGAAGGGTGTCTGCTTTGTGAAAGATCCCACACACAAAAATTAACAAATGACAGACTGGTAGAAACTATTTTCCTGGATGACAGTATATAAGAGACAAGGATGGAGGTGGTGGCTACTTGTGACAAGTTGGGGTGTCCTTGCCTTCCTCTTTGGTTTTGATGGTATCTGGTATTTCTCACACTCTTTGCTCTTCCTCCCAAGAAAAGGGAGTGGAAACCGCTAAGATTCTATCCTCCTGAGTAGCATCGACCATGGGACCTCCCCTACCCTCCTGGCTCTCTGATGCCAACCCAGGTTCAAACTTCAGACTGACCAGGAAGATCCTTTGTAGTTGGCGCTGGAGAAGATACCTCAGAGGCTGCTTGGAACACCGCCCATCTTACAGATGGGAGGCCAAAGCCCAGATGGGCACCCAGGGTGCGATGCTCAGAGCCATGGTCTCACTGGGCTGTTAAAGGGCCCTTTATCTCTAAATACCCAGGAGAAGTCTCCCCTGAGAGTCCTCTGGGTCCACAGTCCCCCCACTCCCAGATGAGAGGGGCCGTCCAGGGGCAGCCTGCTGCGCTGCTGGGGAAAGAAAGGCCTGGAGCCCTGATGGACATTCAGGCACTGTTCAAGACCACCTGCAGGGCTGACCAGTGGGCAGCCTTCCCTCATGGCAGTGGGGGGCTTGGCCAAAGGGGGTGGTGATGGTGATGGTGATGGTGATGGTGATGGTGTGTGGGCTGCTAGGGCTTCGCCCCTGGGTACCTCCGCAGTGCTGGGTTGCAGCCCTCCTGCGTTCTGCCTGAGGTAACCAGGTCAGCTGCTTCTCTGCCTTCTGCAGCCCAGGTCCAGGAGGCCCCCCCACCCTGGGGGGCCAGAGGAGTCCTTGGGAGAAGCTGCAGAGAGGAGAGATGTGGGTCAGGAGGGTGTTCATTCCCACCATCAGGGGCTGCCTACCTGACAGCTGGCAGCCTCATATTTCTCTGGGAGATGGAAATATGGCTACTTACTACTATTCTTTCCATTTCTCTGGATTTTAGATAGTTTTCTCAAGAGGAAGAAGGGAAAGTGTCAGCAAGACTTGCTGGCTTAGGGTGGGTGCTCGGAGGAGGACGGTGGAACCTGGCTGGATTCTGTGTGTGAGCGTGTGTGTGAGTGGGCCCACATGTCTCCCCTTGGCCCCCCAGGAATGGGCACAGGGGTCCTGACAATGGCTCTCATGACCAGCCCCAGCCAGGGGCCCTCCACATACCCCTCATGCCTTGTAGCAGCCCCAACAGGTCAGTCCCTTAGTTCCCACTTTGCAGAGGAGGAAACTGAGGTTCAGAGAAGTGAAGCAATTCGCCCAAAGCCCCATGGCCCACCAGCTGCTGAACCAGGACTCACATCTGAGTCAGGGCTCTCCTGGCCTGCAGCACGAAGTGCCTGGAGGGAGGCTGTGTTTGCACGGTTCAGGGAAGCCGTGCCCAGCTCAGATCCCTGGTGTGGGGCACACAGGCTGTACCTCCTGTGCTGCAGCAGCCCTGGGAGTATCTGTCCCCCACCTGAGGCAGGCGAGTGGGGTCTGCCTGATGTGGGAGGGACCAAGTACAACTCGCATGACAGGAGCCCTCCCTCCCCCGCCCCGAGATCCAGATCGTGGCAAGCCAGCACCGCTGATCCATGGTTGGTGTGTGGGGGGCCAGCTGGATGTTCCCCAGAGTTGACATTTCCTGGCTAAGCTCTTCGTAGAAAGAAAACACAGGATGTAGGGTGACTGCAGCAGCTATGTTTAAATGCCAGAGAGTTCAGCTGACCTTCTGCAGCAGAGAAAACTGCCATGTTTCTCACGAACACTCTCATCTCTTCTCTGGGGAGCCCTGTGCTTACGCACACAGTGACCCCACAATGACCGTGACTGCCAGGTATTGCTGCGTGGCTGTGCACTGCCCAGCTCTGGGGAGGATGCCAGACACATCCAAGTCTGTGTAAATGGGCCCCGGGGGGCTGTGCAGTACCCGAACGGTGCCCCTGTGCATAGTAGCCCTGAGCCCCCAGAAACATTTGCACTAGGGAGACAGATGAGTGCGCCCCCTAAAGCTTTGAGATGGCAGGTGTGCTCACCTTCTTGTTGATACATACTCCACGGAGTGGGAGAAAGTGGCCATTGTTCCCACAAAAAGGACCTGGGAAGGGATGGCCTTCCCCCCACCCCCATCTGATGTTTGCATTACGGTGGGCCCAATCTTGCCTTGTGTATGGTCTCTGCGGCAGCCGTCCTTGGCTCTTAAGTTCTTGAATGGACTTCTGATTTGCCTGGCTGCTGTGGCATCTCTCCCCTGTCCCAGTCTCCACCAGCTCACTAGGGCATCACTGATGCCCTGGTCCCTAAGGGCCTGGTCCCTAAGTGCCCCTGACTCCTTGTTCTCCCCCAGCTGCCACAGCCCAGGCACAGTCCATCTCAGTGCCACTGCCTTCAGAGTGTGCCTGGAGCCCTGCTTTCTCACCACCTGCCTCCTGCCTGTCCTGGCCATCAGCATCCGTCGCCTGACAGTGGCTTCAGCCTCTTCTGGCCTCTCCGCCTCAACCATGTCCCACTGCGCACATGGCTTCTCCCTGAAGCGGCCAGAGGGGCCTTCAAGAAACTAAATCAAAAGAAGCCAGATGGGAAAGGCCACCTGCTGCAGATTCCATTTATATGGAATGTCCAGCTTAGGCAAGTCCTTAGGGACAGAAAGTAGATAGGGGGTCATTGGGGTGAGAGCTGGATGGAGAGTGCTGATGTCACGGGTGTGGGCTTCCTTTCGGGGTGGAGAATGTTCTGGAATTAGTTGCACACCGCTGTCTGTGTACCACATGCCAGTGAGCTTGTTCTCTTTACAGTGATCACAAGGATGAGTTTTATGTCATCTCCGCTTTACCACAATAACAACAAACAAAATTAAATCCAATCACATCAGGCTAAAAACCTCCACTGGCTCCCCAAACACCTTCACGACAACCCCAGATTCCTGAGCAGGGCTGTGGGCCCAGCACCACCTGCCCCCGTGGGCTCTGCCTCCATCTCCCTCCCAGGGTCCCTCCTCCAGGTGCTTGCTCCACTCTCCCCTTTCCCCTCCCCAGAACTGCCTCCCCACCCCAACCCTCAGAGGGGCCTCAGCCTTCTGGCCCCCAGTCGCCCTGCCCCACTGCATGTTCCTGGGCTCTATTTTGTTCCAAGCTGCCTTTGAAATGGTGCTATTTACTTATAATTTGACTTCTTAATTCCCTTTTTCAACAAGGAGGTGCTTTGACAAGCACTGGGGGCTTTCTTTGCCATCCTTGCTGCCGATTCCTGAGTGAACGGGTCATGGTGAACGGCCGCCCCTGGGACACGGTTTCTAGCAGCTGGTACGGTGGCCTCTGTCTGGTGCGCCCTCATCCCCCCCACCCCAGTTTGTAGGAGCAGACCCTGAGCATGGCCCCCTAGAGCCCAGCTTTCTCCTTGCCTTTCAGAAATCTGTTTTCTGTCCATGATGTTAGCAGCTGCCTGTCTGAATTCCTAGTGGGCTGTATCCCCCGCTGCCCTGCCCGGCCCTGCGCCTGCCCCAGCCTGTCCCTGGCTTGTTGCAGGACACACTGCTTGCCTGTGAGATGTTTCTTGGGGCTTTGGGGTGGGGTGGGGATGGGGGCAGGTTCTCAAAGGTTGCACTCACTCTCCCCGGCGTGGTGGGTTCCAGAGACTGGCAAGCAGGGCATGTGCTGTGGGCCACAAAGGGCTCTGTGGCCTGGACTCTGTCTGCCAGAGTTGGAGGTGAGGGCTTCTCCCACAGCCCTCAAGGAGGGGTGGTAGTTTGACCGGTCAAGGTGAGAGAAAGGGCACTAGGGCAGGAGAAACCTCTGAGTAAAGCGTCGCAGGAGGGGGGTGGGGGGAGCACCCAGGGTGTGCCTGGACCAGAGACTGGTGGAATATGGTGGACTCTGGATGAGCAGCCCTGAGAAAACTTACCTCCTTCCAGTTACACTTGCAGACTTTGAAGCAGCCCTGAAAACACACAGGTTTGAAAGAACGAATTCCTGCTTCCAAGGGGTTTATCCCAGCGTGTAGCCCAGGGACCCTACCCTCACCATCTAACGTGGTTTATCTGGCTGGTGGTTGTGCTGCAGTCTTTGAATCCAACTACCCTCCAGTGGGCCTGTGTGTTCTTACCACTCACTCCATTTGTCTCAAGACGCCCGGCGGCGTTTGATTCGCAGCTCCCTGCTGCATCAGGAGACCATGCCAACTGGTGTGCTGTGAGCCCAGAGGAGAGGGGAGAGCGCGGCTGGGCCGGCAGGGAAGACCTCTCACGGGGGCAACATTGACCTGCACCTGAAGGTTGCCCTCCTGGGGACACGTGGGGCCTGGTTTGGGGGCCAGAAGTAGAGATGTGTTCTCCAAGGAGGCCAGCCTAGAGCTGGCACTGGGCAACATGGGATTGGTTTGCAGAGTCCAAGGGAAGAGGAAGGCCACTGTGCGAGTGGCTGGCAGCTGAGGTTGGAGAGGCCTGGCTTTCAGCCCTGGGTCCACCTTTTACTGGCTGCATGAACACAGGCAAATATGTAATTATTAGTAAATTTCTACCTGCTCATGTATCAAATGGGCATCATACCACTTGCACATGTACACGAGGGTTTATTTTGTATCTTGTTCTGAATACATTACACATATCACCAGACTGAGTTTTCTGAATGAGTCTGTGAGGTAGGTGCTACTACTGTTCCTGTTACAAAGGTGAGGAAACTGAGGCATGAGGAGTTAAATACAGCTAGGGAGGGACCACGCTGGGGAAAGCCTGATCTGACCGCAGAGCTCACAGTCCGGACTCTCCTGCAGGTATTACCTCTGTGAGCCTCAGTGCCACTAACTGCAGAATTGGGGTGGCCCGGCACCTCCCTGAGCAGACCTGTGGATCCAGGAGGACATGCAGCTGGGACGTGCTCCATTTAGTGTCTGGTGCTTGGCACGTGTTGCTACTGCTGCCCTGTCCTCAGCCCCCTGGACTTCTCGCTTTGTTTCCCACATGCGGCTAAATGGCGTCTGCCTGGGAGTGCACCTCCTCGCCCTGGCCAATCTCTGTTCTGTATCCTTGGAATTCTGGGTTCCCCGTCTGAGCCTCACGTGAGAAGACCAGGGCTCTGGGGAGAGGTGACAGCTTCTTAAATGGGAATCACTGTGCCTGCCTTTCGTTCTTCAGAAACCCTGGGCCCAGCCACCTTCCTTGGGAGAGTGGCTCCCCTTCCGTCTCTTGGGGACAGAGTCCAGTGTTGCCAGAGTGACTGGGGAAGACCAGGCCTGATGGCCCTCTGGGTCTGAGGAGAAGGGGACTTCTTGGCGACAGCCCCAGAAATGAGGGCTGAAAATCGAGACAGACTCCACAGACCTATTTCCTAATACCTATTTCCTTTGTGTTAACAAAACATTGGTTCATTTTTGAATCAATATTTTACGGCAGTCCTGACCACTTTATTATCGAGTTACTCAGCCTCTCATGCTTGTCATGTGACCCAGTTCTGACAATCAGTCCTAAAGTGGGAGTCTCCTGGCAGCATTTCTGGGAAAGCTTTTGCTTTCCCGATGAAAAGAGAGACAAGAACACGAAGCTAGTGTGGCCCTTGACCTTTCCTTTAGTTTTAACCTTTGTTGAACCCAAGTGTGGCGACTAGTGCCACGGCAGCCATCTGTAACTATGAGGCCAAAGTGTGAGCATAAAAATCAATTATATCAGGGATGGTGGAGTTGGGGACTCTGATGCTGGCAATTGCCTGCCTCTAGTTGTGTTCTGTGGGAGAAAGAAAAAAAAAAACTTCCTGCATATTTGTTTAAGCCTCTGTTGGTTGGATTTCGGGTTTTTGCAGGTGAATGTGTTCCTGTGCAGGGCAGGCTGGGCCAGTGCGGAGGGAGAACATGTGCACAGAGGGACCTGCAAACAGGGCCTCAGCACTGCCGTGCGCTGCAGCCTCTGCTGGACCGTGGCAACGCTGGCAGGTCAGGACCAGACCCTCCCCTCGAGGGGTCACAGGACACCAAAAAAGATGATACAAATTGTGTAACTGGTGAAAACTGTTGCACAACTCTTGGGGTAAAAATCCCTTTACTTTTAACAATTGGATCAAGCCCTGAGAGCTCATGTGCCAAGGTTGACAAAACCTACCAGAGAGTGTGATGAGGGAAGGTGGGATCGCTCAGGATCGACTGGGATCTTTGGGTTTGGTCAGCCCTGAAAAAGGTGGAAGGGGCCTTTGTGTTCCACCTCTGATGTTCCTGTTGATCCAGTCTGGCTTTAGTTAAATAAGATGAGCTGCTAGAACACGTAAACCCTGAAATCTCAGGGCGTGACACAATGGAGATTTATTCCTTGTTCATGTCAGTGTGATGTGGGTTAGTGGTGGCCAGCAGCTGGGGTCTGCTTTGTGCAGTTATTCAAGGACCTAGGTCCCTTCCATCTTGGGGCTCTGCCTTCCTCTAGGTCTTTGGGGTCCTCCTCTTCAGTGGGGAGGTAGGAAAAGAGGAGGGAGGGACTTGTGGGCCAGCCTGGAATGGGGTGACATCACTTCCTCTCGCGTTCCATGTCTTGGAACTCAGTCACACAGGCACGCCGAACTTCAAACAGGGCTGGAGATGCAGACCCGTCGTGTGCCCAGAAAGCAAGGAGAGCACAAGTCTGTGGACACCGGCCGGCCCTCAGAGGTGGCAGGCAGCAAGTTCCCTTCCTCATCTCTCCAAGCCCCCATCTACAGCTGCTCCTCCTCGCAGGCCGGCCAGCCAATGGCCTCAGATCACCTGGGTCTTCCCAACTTAAAAACCTGAGCTTGGGCCCTCTACAGGAAGCCCACCTGACTCAGGCAGCGCCCGCTTGCCATGAAGGCCACCCTGCTCCCTGAGCCCGTATTTCCACCTAGGGTTACAACAAGCTTTCTCAGCCTCAACACTTTCTTTCTTTTTTTTTTTTTTAATTCTTTATTTTATTGATTATGCAACTACAGTTGGCCCATTTTCCCCCCTCACTCCCCACCACCCTGCCCATCCCCTCCCACCCTCATTCCCCCCTTTAGTTCATGTCCATGTGTCATAAGTTCTCTAGTGTCTACATGTCCCATACTGTTCCTACTCTCCCCCTGTCTATTTTCTACCTACTGTCTAT